>PVJI01017805.1:0-34794 GCA_004026765.1 Micronycteris hirsuta | reverse complement strand
GAGAGAGAGAGAGAGAGAGAGAGAGAAGAGGTAGTTGGGGGACACATTTGCTTCAAGTATCCTAATAAACTAAGAAGTTTGGTCACAACTCGAGAGCAAAAGATGATAAATGAGTATACTGACTAGGTGGAGGTTTCGCACAGAGCAGCCATATTTGTATGAGGGGAGCAGAACTGAGTATCTATTGTGCTGGAAACCTTAGAAGACTTATTAAATAGCTATATTCATCCTAGACTCCCCAAAAGGATATATTTGCTGACATCACAAAGCTTGGTCATACAAACAAAGTGGTGTAGGACAGAACTGGAATTTGGAAGATCCTGACAAGCTAAACTGATGGCGAGAACCATCAAGATTACATTTGGTGGAAGTAAATATAAATTCTGAGCTTCCAGTTTTAAACATGGTAGTTTGAAAACCCACATTTATTTTCACTCTCTCCCAAAACCCCACTTAATGACTATTAAGAAATTTTAAAAAGACATAAATACACAAGGTCAAAAAGAATGGGAGACAAGATCCTAGCAGATGAGAAATGGGAGCAAAGCTACGGAAGCAGAAAACCAGATGCAGGAGGAGCAGCTGGCTTCATAACCAAAAGCAGGAAACGAAACTGTAAGAAGCAGGTTGATTCACATTGCAGAACTCCCCCACACTCCCCTCCCCGAAGTATGTAAATTTCCAGTTTAAAAGGAGATAAATGGTTTTAAAAGTCACTGTACTATAACATCTCTAGGTATTAGGGATAATGAAAAGATCTCACATGTTTCCATTGAAGGATTAAAAAAAAGATAGATCACATACATTAAGTATAAGAACTGCATCAGATTTCTTAATGGCAAATCTGGAAGTTAAGAAGAAAATAGAGCAATGATTTCAAAATTTGAAAGAAACATTTCCAGTATAGAATGATATATTTAGGCAAAAGATCAAATTAAGAGTGGAATTAAGGCACTCCCAGATACACAAGATCTCAAAATGTATCTTCCTTTTTAGGAAGCAGCTAGAGAATATAGTCTTGAAATATAGGAGTAAATTTAGAAAAAGATATGAAATTTAGGAGACAGGAAATCTAACACAAGAGAAGGAATTCCCAGGACAGTGGCCCAGAGAGCTTTCTAGCTGACTGTGGCACCGCAGGCCTGCAGGTCAATCAATCCACACAGAAGTGGCAGAAACAGTTAACCCCAGGATAAGAGACAGGGCACATGGGATTACTTGCTGTTGTTCTCGAAGCAGACGTCCAATACTAGCAAAAAGTCAAGATTTGAGTGTCAGGTAAGTAGGAAGCTAAACACCCAGTCAACACCAGTGGCAATTATTAACTCCAGGGAAAAGAAAAAAATGGATACGACGGTAAACCGGAATTACCACAGCAATCGCAGATACATGGTTCAGTTGTGGACAATATTTATAAAGCCAGAATATTATAAACTAAATATTGATTTTAAAAATAATTGATGAAAAATTGTCTTCAGTGCAATGAGGCTGGAAAGTCATTATTCCTTTTCCCCACTACAGTGGCTGTGTTATAGTAGTAAGGTGACTTGTTTAGCCACAGTGACAGAAGTCGTAGTCCCAGCAGCCGTAGATGAAGAGGATAAACAACTAGTGAGCACTCCCAAAACCCCGTTGAGGCTGGACGATTTTACATTCCTACAAAGGGACACAGAGGCATAGACCCCTCAGTTGCCATAATCCTCCCATCATTCTAGATGATGATAAATCAAGACTAGGATCTGAGTGGAAAACCTGGTCAAGCCCAAAATCAAAATGGATTCAATTTATTTGGAGGTTTGTTCTGTGGAAAGGAAATCAGACAACTGGGTTGAATCTGGCTAATTTATACAGCCAGTTATTTTGATTTATAGGCATATTCTAAACCTGTTTCTAATTATCTATATAACTATACCTATTGAAATATGCTGAAATTGTGCACTGAGTTTAATAGACCACTACTAGACTCTTACTATCTTAGGTCGCAATGACCTTGACTTTAATGTACAAATAAATGTTTTTACAGAAAATGAAACCATCATTTCTGTAAGGATCAGAAACTGGAGAACTAAAAATGTAAGTAAAGGTTAAAAACAGGAAATAGCCATGTAGTTTGAAGGAGACTTTTCCACCAGTTTTATCAACAGAAGACCTGACCAGTGTTTCTGGCGACCCACCTCCCAGAGGGGAACACGGAAACCGCGTGGTGTCTCCACCCAAGGCACTTCCAGCCTCCGCTGGGACCGTAGCTGCAGACAAGGGAGCGTGGAAAGCATGCCAAAAAGTCCTAAGGTTTTCAGCTGGGCTGTGTCAGCCCCAATATTTACCAGCTCAATAAGTAGATAATACAATAAAATTGGAATTTCCCTGCAGTCACTAAGGAGGAATCTGATCTTCAAACAGAGGGTAACAGTAGACCTGAAGCATCTATCTCATCTCCATTGTTTATTCTCTGTGATTGATTGGGTATTAAGGGCCCACCGTTGATGAGCCTTTATAAGATATAGTGTGAGTTCCTGACTTAAAAAAAAAATGTGGTGAAACGTGTTGGTGAAGAAGGTCACATTGATCTGCACCCAATTTTACTAGTTTATTCCTTCAGAATATGAGTGATGTGACTATTGATAAAATGTTGGATAAAATAACTTCATATTGCTAGCATTAGAAACACAAAGGTGTGAGCTTCTTAGTGAAATTATTATTTGAAAAATTTCCCTCTAATGCTGAAATTATTCAGACAAAAATTGTTTGATTCAGAAAACTGATGTGAGATCTTATTATTACACCCTGACCTTACAGTCTGCCTGTAATTTTCACAGGTAAGAAAAATATCTTTGAAAAGCCTCTGGAAGAGCTATCCTGATTTGCCTTTTCAAACAGGGCAACTTCCCATAATGCTTAATAAGAATGTTTAAGAGTGTCACTTTTTTAATTAAGAGCTTTATCGAATATAATTGATATACTATATAAATCACCCATTTAAAGTGTCAGCTCAGTGGCTTTAGTTTATTATCAGAGTCGTGCAGCTGTCGCCAGTATCTAATATTAGAACATTTTTTTCACTCTGAAAAAAAACCCTATATTCAGTAGCAGTCAAGAATGGCAGACTCTTGGAGTTTCCTCTTCCCTTAAGAAAGAAAAAAGGTTTAAACATTGCTCAGTTGTTTAGACACAGCAGCCTAATGCACTTCTGGGGATAGCCTGAGATAGAAAGAATATGGTGAGATACGGTGCTAAAGGATTTTCCTCTCTCCTGAGAGAATACCCTGACTAATTTATACTCACATATACTACCGACACATGTGTATACAATAAAAAATTGCACATATATTAGACAACCCCCACGGTCATTCTCATAGCTATGCCTTAAGGCCTGAGAAAGGCCAATAGCCATATCATTGGGAAACATGTTTAATTTCTCTGTTGGTTATCAATTTTTCTTTTTGTTATTACTCTCACCTTTGTTATAGTCAAAACTTTTTTCACATTAAAATTCTCGTTTGGAGGAAAGAAATGTCATTTCTACGAAAATTGCCTCCAGGATGCAGTAATTTGAAGAGATTATAGCGTTGAATGTAATAGACACAAGTACACATATTTTTCTTTATTCCCTAGGAATGAGAGGAATAGATGAAGATGTTTGATAGCTGTTAGATATTCCTGACAATAACAATTTTAAACCTCTATAATTTTACCAAACACACTGTTTTAGAAAATTACAATTCTGTATGAAGTTAAGCAGTCTTACTTTGTAATTTTATATCTTTTCCCAACATTGTGATAAGAAAGTTAAGCTTCCTGTCTGAAGTCATCATAGTGAAACCCACATTTCAGGAAGTCCATCCATTATCAGCTTTTCCAGATGTTTCTTCAACTTGTCTGAGGCTGCTGCAACTAATTCACCTCCTGTGAAGACAGGGGGCCCTTTCCGTTCCCTTCACCACCATTCTCAAGCTGAGAGTACAGCACTCACCCCAACGTCTCGTTCATTTTCCTAAAACTGCTGGTGAACGTGTGTGTACGCACTAATCTCTCATCTCCGGAAAAGTGTGTCGCTGCAGCTTCCTTGGTCAGAAATGCCCTTCTTGCAAAAAAGGAAATGTATTGTTCCTTTTACATATTGAGAATTCTGAAATTCCCTGAACCAACATGGAAGTATTTTGCAAAAACCTCTATAACAATGTCAGCATATAAGAAAATTTATTAGGGGTTTTTATGACCTCTCATGCAAGGTCCCACCCGATTTTCCTTGCACTTCCTATTGCTACATAGGAGTGCCGCAGCCGTTCAGGGGGAAACGCTGCGGTTGTGCCTGTGATTTGTTTGTCGACTGTGTCTGACGTTGCACGGTCCGGGGATTGTAGAAGATGAATGAAAACGCAAGCGTCAAGTCAGACCTGGGGAGTCAGCCTTCTCTGCCAGCCTCGTAACCAAGGTTAGGATGCTGGAGGGTTACATGTTAAAGCACTTGTAATATACTTATTTATACCTTTGTCCACTGCAATATTTTTCATTTTCAATCGGTGCCTCTTAATCAGGATAAGGTTTCAGTTATGTGTTGGAAAGCAATCCCAGTAAATCATGGACCTAGTTTTCTTCCATCTGTGGAGCTCCGCTGACTTAGCCCAGGTAGTCTCTGTATAAGAATCTCTTTTCCTACCCTCAACCCCTAAATTCCTTTTCTCCAATATCTTTTTCCTGGCTTTCATGATCAATCACTTTAAGGGCTAAATTTCCACCCACCTTTAACAGATTTCACACGACTCAAGGTAGGGGATATTTTCTACATATCAAAGGGGAAAAGATATTTCATATTTGAACAATTTATATATGCAATGGCTTTTATAATGGAGGAGAACACCGTTTAAGGGTTAGACACACACATCAGTTCAAACACTGCAAAAAAATGTGAGCTGTGGAAAAATTCCTTTTAACATCAATTTTCTTATCTGCAAAATGGCAGCATCATGGCCACCTCAGAGGACTGAAGTAAGAATGAGAGAGTACATGCACGGTGCCCATAAGAACATCTGGAGTACCACAAACACGAGGAAACTACTACATGCCAGGTGTTATACTAGGTCCTAATGTCACAAAGAGGAACAGGTAATGTCTCTGCTCCTCATGAAACCTCTGTCCATGAAGTAAAGATGCTGAATGGAATAAAGTGAAAAATAGTTAAGATTATTACTTAAACTATTCTATTCTGTTGACAAACCATGTTGTCACAGTATTAAAACCAGAAAGCGTCCTAACAGTAGCCCTAATAGATGTTTAAGCAAACTGCCATGGAAACAAGGCTGAATGAAAATATCTTCCTTGGAAAAAGGGATGATAAAGGAGAGTCCAAGAAAGCTTCAGACAGTAAGTTACTTTTGAGTTGAGCAAAGCAGGAACAGCAGGAGAAACAGGATGAGAGAGTGCACAGTGTGTGCAGATGACAGTCGGAGTGTTCTAACATGGCGACATAGCGCAGAGCAGGAGGGGGCTGGGACAGCCAGGGATTCCATCATCTGGGGCTCTAGGTGACATACTAAGGAGTCTGGATTTAGGCTCTCATCCTTGGGAAACCACTGATTACTCGTAAGGAGAAAAGCAGTATGATAACAGAATCTCCATTTGCAGTATAGAGAATAGAATGGATGGTGAGTGGGCTGAAGGGAAGGAGACAAGTCAGAAGAATGTTGGAGAACACCAGAGAGATTATGAGGACTGAAACTAGAGGTGGGCTAGTGGGAATGGAGAAGAAGGGAACTATTTGAGAGACATTTTGGGGATGTGTGTGATTAGCGTATCTGGTCAAATGATCAGAGAAGAAATGTTTACCTTTTCACGATCTCCCATTCAAATATTTTGGAACAGTATTCTGATGGGCTCTATGGTGACCCTCTCTCTCTGCTTTTTTTTTTTTTTTTTTTTTGCTGGGAACAAAAGGGCACTGGGGAGACATGGGAAGCAGGCAGGGAAATCTGTTTGCTCCTCTGTTTTCCTAATCCAGAACTCCTTTGTCCTCACTTCTGTTGAAATTTCTCAGAATATCATAGTGCTGACTTTCAGGAAATGCTCAAAAGAGGAGAAAAGAATGCTTTAGGTAAGAAGGATAAGCAGGAGAACCAGGTAAGAGATATTTCAGAGATCTGGGGACAGCCTAATTGTGCTCTGGGGACAGCAAATGGAGGCCAAGGGGGCCTCTCCACCACCAGCAGCTCTGTGACCTTGGACAAGCCACTCCGTATCGCAGAGCTTCAGCAGCAGCATCTGTGGCAGGAAGATAATGAAAAATAACACCTGCCCTGCTTGCCTACTGGAGATGCAAAAGGAAATATAAAAAGCTAACATGTCAGAAAATTCTTTGCTAGACAGCTATGTGAATGGAAAGAATTATAATTAAAGAATCACACATGTTTATGTAATGGGCATTTCATTTTTATGGGGACTAAAGAGACAGTGACTGCACTCCAATAGATATTTGTTTCGAAAAGATATATTCATACCCACAAACACGTGCATAAATCACTGGAGGCATGAAGAGCGGGGCTAAATCCAACCACTTAATTTAAACATGCTGTATGAGATTTCAACAAGCCATAGTGGAAGAAGACAAAAATCTGGATCCATATATAATGAGCTTGCTCTAATATAATTAGACTGGGCATTCCTTAAAGACTTATGCAACATTATAAGACCTAAGTTTCCTCTGTTTGATCAGTGAGCTGGAGAAAATAATATGTATCTCACAGTAATTATGTAATGAATATAATAATACTTAGCACAATGCTTGGCATAAAAGTGGGGGTCTTTAAATATTAGTTTCCATCCCCCACGTTTATTTGTTCACTTAGCAAATTAGTAGTTGCTGTCTAGTGTGCCAGTCATCATTTTAGGACTTAATCTAATAGAAATTAAGAATGGCAGGGTCTCTGTCCTCATGGAGCCTAAAGTATAGCAGAGGAAGAGAAAATAACCAAGTAAACAAACGAGAAAATAGACTGTGATGGGTTCTATGAAGGAAATAAAAACATGTTGTTCTGAAATCATCAATAGGGATCCAGTGGGAGGGGGATGGGAAAGCTGTTTTAAAACGGAAAATCAGGGAAAGTCTTTCTGACAGTATCACATTGAACTGAGACTTGAAGAGTATGAGGGAGACACCCATAAAAAGGTAAGCAAGAAAACAAAAAAAGACAGGCAATGAATGTTCCAGGCAGAAGAAACAGCAAGTAGAAAAGACCTAGAGAGGCAAACGGCTTGAAGTGTTTGAGACACTTGAAGGGCGGGGAAGCTGGAAAGCAGTGAGCAGGAGAGTAAGTCATACAGGTGAAGCCGGTGGAACATGGATGCCAGACCACACAAAGCCATTGGCTTCATTGTAAGAGTTCAGACTTCATTGCAAGTTCAATGGGAAGACACTGGACATTTTTAAAGAACTGACATGATCTGAGTTATAACACCTAATACTGTGTCTTATGTATAATAAGTGCTGGAGAAAGGAGTATCATGTTTGAATTCTATCTATTTTATTTATTTTTAATTTTTTAAATGCTTTCTTTTTTTATTTTATTTTTATTTATTTTTAGAGAGAGGGGAAGGGAGAGAGAGAGAGGGAGAGAAACAGCAATGTATGGTTGCCTCTCATATGGCCCTCTCATATGGCCCTCATGGGGACCTGGTCTGCAACCCAGGCATGTGCCCTGACTGGGAATCGAACTGGGACCCTCTGGTTCCCAGCCCGCGCTCAATCCACTGAGCTACACCAGCCAGGGCATTAAATGCTTTCTTTTTAAGATTTTATTTATTTATTTTTAGAAAGGGGAAGGGAGAGAGAAAGAGAGGGAGAGAAATATCAATGTGTGGTTGCCTCTAGCACCCCCTACTGGGGACCTGGATGGCAACCCAGACATGTGCCCTTACTGGGAATCGAACTGGCAACCCTTTGATTCGCAGTCTGGTGCTCAATCCACTGAGCCACACCAGCCAGACCGAATTCTATATATTTTATATTCAACTATCTTTTATCTTTAAAGCTATGGCACAAAATATCATGTACCACATTTAAATAATTTACAAATATATTGATTGCTCTTTATTAATTATGAGATGCACCTATGGACCCCTGAATCCTGGGTCTGATGTATTGAACTCATTTTCATCAATCAGGTAAAAGTCTTCTAATCTCTAGACTACATACTTCATAGTTTACCCTAAAATCTGGCTCAAAATAAATAGCTCTTTGTGCCACAAGCTGTTTTCCCCCTTTTTTCCTAGTTTCTAGTTTCCTTCCTCAAAATATGAGAAAGAAGATAAAGAAGAGCGAGTTGTTTTTCAGGTGAGCTGTTATCGTTATACTGACCAATACCAAGAAGCAATTTTCTCTGCCAGCCCAATGTAGTCATCAAGTCATTTGACAAAGAAAAGAATATATGTCCTACTTTTCTATCTCACGCATTGATTCATATTTTTTATGACATGCGGCACTTGTCTTCAGGTCCAGCTCCTGCAATTCCTGGTCCTATGACAGGCTTTTGTTTGACTTGCAGAAACCATTCTCTGTGTTTCTGTATGGCAACCTGCTGTTTGGCTGCATTCCTGCTCATATCCATTTTTATTCTCTCATTTATTTCTATTGCCTTTCTCTTTCTCCCCTAGAGAGTCAAAGAATATAAAATTTCAGATGAAATTGTGTTAGGACAAAAGTCTCCACATTCTGAAATAGTTCTTTCTGTGATTTGAACTCACAGTGTTTCTGGATACACGCTCAGCAGTGGACCATGGTTTTTATCTTAAAAGCCCATGGGGCAAAACGACTGTTTAGAAGGAAAATTCCCCAGCGTTGGGCTTATGGGACGGCGGTAAAATAATCCTTCCATGAACAGGAGCCTCCAGTGGCCTGGCTCTCTTCTCGTCTTCATGCCCGGCTGGTCCCAGAGGGAGACCACATAATTGGGGTAAAGTGGGCACATAAAGATGTAAACAGCACTAGAACAAAAGTGAAGGGGCAAGGGATCGTTCCTCTCGAATGTAAGCAGTAAGAACCAATGAACATAATTTCATCTGAAGAATAGAAAAATACAGGTATAGCTATCAGAAGTGAAATCACCTAGCAATTGTCCTGAAATCTCATTGGTGCCAGGTAAAGGCCAATTAAACTAGCAATTGTTTAACACTTTATAAAATATTTGTTGCATATATAATCGCATTTAATTTTTATAACAACTTACACTGAGGGAAAAGTAGAAACTTGTCAGGGTCCAATCAGTGGAGAAAGTTTGCAGAATAGAGCTCACTCTCTAGCATCAAACCAGTCTGTTTCCAGTACACAATAACACCACTTATTTAGTTGTGTGACCTTGAACAAGGTACTTCACCTGTCAAAGCTCTGGCTAAAAGACCAAATGTGGGATAATAACAATAATACCTACTTCACGGTTCTTAAGGAATAATTGAGATAAAGCATGCAGAAAATTCATTATAATTTTCAATATACAGTAAACACAGAAATATTGCTATGGTTAAAACTATAAAATAAAACTAGGGTTGAAACCCCAAACCCAACCTCACATTCCAGAATCTAACTCTTTGGAAGCTTGGCAGATTTTGCAAATTGTCTTTCTCACATAGAATAGACATTAAATAAGGGATATTTGACTGAACATATCCCCCCCATTTGGGGATTAGTTGCCATGTAATACAGCTGTGACAGCCACATTCCTATTAGCCTCGTACCAAAAGGCTTAGTCATGTCTTTGCAATAAATCGAGACCCCCTCTTTCTCATCCCCAATAAGAGCCTCCACTCTGCAATGACTGAGGGTGGCCTCTGCCAAAGTCTTTTTATTAGAAGTGCTGCATATTTGAATGTGCCTCTATTTGAGAGTAACAGGGTCTACTTCAGGGGACAGCCCCTCATCACCCCTCTGAACCTACCTACCAGAGATGGGATTTTATCCCCATATCTGCTTCCCTTTATCCATTCCCTAAGCAAGTGCTATCTTTCTCTTTTAATTTTCCCAGCCAGTTTCTTCAATGTAAATACCAGTATCTGTGAGTCCTATCTCTTTCTAAAGTTATGGAAAGCAACCTTCTTCCAGAGGCTACCAGGCAATGGTCCACAGGGTTAATATAGCCTTATAGTGTTTTGTTTGTTCTACACTTTAATTACAACACTAAGCCAATATGTAGGTAATCCTATGGTAAAAGATTTTCTAGCTTCTCTTGAACAATCAGAATACCTGGGTGTGAGGCACTCACATTCCCACACTGGAATGAGTAGGGCTGATGAGGCATTGCCCTCTTTGGTGAATCAAGCAGTGTCCAGTTTGTCATGGGCCTCACCATCCTCCTTCTATTACACTTTGTCCACGTCACTCATTTAGATGGTCTTCCTGGACCCTATAGGAGTTTGGGCTCTATATCCTTGAGGATTTGATAATTATGCCTTTCTGTTTGCTCATCTCTCATTATGTTGTATTTTCTTTATAAGTTTTTGGAGATCACTCCTCACTGATAAATTCTAATGCCTAGCACATCACTGTGTTCCCCATGCAGCCGCTGCTCCGTGTCAACGATGAAGACATCCAGTCCCTGTGAATTGCCTGGGAATTCTGATCACACCACCCTTCCTACTCCTCCATCTGTTCAACCTCGGAAAGGAACAGAGCCTTACTAAGCCCCGTATGTATTACTCAGGTCATTATCCAGTTTTAATCCCTGATCTTAAAAGTGGCACAGCACATCCGTAGAATTCAACAACGGTTTCTGAGCTGTAACCTCAGCTTCTTGTCATCTGATGTTTAAGAGTTGTTATGTCATCTTAACCTTGTTCTGTAACCCCCGGTCACACCATCACCACCACCACCTACTGGGTGACATCTCAACCCAGTACTTTGTAAAATCCTTGGCTCTTTAGAAAAGCTTCATGTCAAATAAGGATCATTCATCTCAGTCTTGTCATTATTACCAACAGACATTTTCATTCATGCATTATTACTTAAAGTCTACTTCTCAAAAGTAAAACATGGTGGCTTATAAGGAAATTAAGTAAAATAATACTCAATAGGCAGAGGAAGCACATATATGATTTAAAAATTGAAGAATGATAATCATATTCTAAACTTGGATATATAGCAGCTGTTACAAGTCAGCACAAAATTTAACTATGGGTTTCCTGGCAGGCAAGGGAAACAGGAGACATGCGTATCACTCCATGCCTGGACTATTTCAATAATTTCTTGCTTGCTCTAGTCTAAATCATATGTATACCTGTCTGTACCATCCTATTTTGAACACGATTGTGCAGCCTTGAAGCACTTGGTTCATTTCTGCAGCAGCTGAGCGAAGAGGGAGAGCACACAGAGAGGATACAGCTGCAGAACCAGCCCAGCATCCTCAGGCATGAGGGCAACACCTTGGAGAACGGCCTAAGGCACATGGAGTGTGCATCGCACCTAGAGATGAATGTGGACCTGAGCCTGCTCGATCTGTACCATCTGGCCACCAAGAAGGGCCCCCACATGTGTGACTTCCTGGAGAGTTGCTACCAACATGGGCAGGTAGTTCATCAAAGGATTGGGGAACCACATCACCAACCTGCACGAGATGGGAGCTCTGGAATGCAGCCTTGAAGAGTACGTATTTGATAAGCTCACCCTGGGCCAGAGCAACAAGAAGAACTGAGCCTGGCCTGCCTTCCCCGTAGCCACAGGGTCACCCCCCAGGTCACCCTGCCAAGCATGCGTGTTTCAATATTGCCCTTGCACGGCATTCGCTTAAGGTTTTTCTCTTTAATTTTTGCCATTTCTTCCAATAAAGTTATTGGTTCCTAAATTTAAAAAAAAACCATACTGCATATATCTATCAGATTATCATAAAATCAATATCTTAACAATTTTTGTACGTTGCTTACCTCTCACTTTTAAATGGTTCTATCCATACAAGCCTGTACCCAGAGTTAGTAAAATGATGCCCAGCAAAGGCAATAGATAGACGTCTGCAGATTTTATCCCAGTCCCCTCTCCCTTTGTCCATCCCAACACATAGTAAGTCTCCCTCATATGTTCTCTGGTCCTGTCCCTATCTGGGCTATACACCTCCCAGTTGGGTACTCCTTGTTTAGACACGAGCGTGGTGGAGCTGTGGCCCTGGCTTAAGTCCTAGTTCTGTTCCCCACCACGAGTTTAGAGATGCCTGAAGACAGCTGCTCAACCCAGCAGAAGTCTGCGCATGAGGAACTACAGAGTCCCTGAACATAGAAAGAAGCAGACACAACACACTTGTTAAGAGTCTGAGCGGAGACGAGGAGGAAAATAATAAACAGAGCATCATGTTCCTCACTAAGGTATTTCCTCGGGTCCAGCTCCCTTCCCTGCTCTGCTTATCCTTGGCTGGACTCATGACTGAGCCCTGGGAGGTAGGAGGTGTGGGTACAATATGAAGTTATCAGTAAAAATTGAAATAATTGTTTGTTTTTTTAAGTCTATGAGGGCACAAGTATCTGTGACACAGGGAAAATGAGTATAATGATTATAAGACAGAGATGGCCAGAAGTTTGAGTATGTTGAGCTCCATCCATCAGAGGCAGCAGGGACAACCCACTCAACACAAGCCTTCTTGCCGCTCTGTGCTCTGGGGGGGGGGGGGGGCAGGGATGCACAGCAGGCCGAACCGGGGCCAGATGGAGTGAGTGGTGGTCCGACTCCAGGGAGGGGGTGGTGGTATTGGGAAAATTGATGCAGATTCTGGCCTGCGAAATCCGTGGAGGGGACCATAGCCGATCGCATGAATAAATCTCATACTGAGACACTCTGGGAGAAAGAGCCTGGTGCCACGGGACCAATTCCTCTATCTCAGGAAAAGGACCACAGGCATGGCTTAGCCGGGTTTTTATTAGGAAGCTCAGGACACAGCAAAATGGAATGGCTAATCGTTAACTATGCAAGGGGTTCCGGGCAACCATTAGCATAATCCCTTGGCTCCGGGGGAAGGGTCCCAGCAAGTTAACAAGTCTTAGAAAGTAAATTAATCCAATTTCCCTTCAAGGAATTCTTTTTTCCACAAGCATGATTTTTACGCCAGCCCGCATGGGAGTGTTCATTTCCACGGAGCCAGGCTCGAGATGTGGAAATTCCCAGAGGGTTACGTTTTTATCATGCGGATGAAAAGAATTCCTGTCACAGAAAATAAGTAGAGCGATACAAACACGGTGCCACATAGCATCTGGTCAGATTCACTTGTGAGTTCAGGTAGGACACCTCTTGTGATTCCCTGAAATACTCTAGGGGACATTCGGGGGTTTACAACAGAAATACAGTCATTCCTCAACCACAGCAGTTACCCCATTATCACCCGTAACAAGGATCATCACCATTTCTAATCAATTGTGGATTCTTCAAACCATATTTTGGCATCCTTGGTCTGAACACCTAGCATACAGCCTCGCATTCAGTAGGGGCTCCGTGAATGTCAATTAAATCCCAAAATAACTGTCTCACTAAACATCTAGGCACCAAGATATGAGAAAATATGGCTAATGTGGGGCATTCTAGGTAGTCCATCTGGATAAAACATGCATTAGTTACACTAACGATTACCCCAAAACCCAGTGGGGAAAAAAATAAACATTCACCAACTCACCAGCTCTGTGAGTTAGGAATCCAGGAGCGGCTCAGCTGGGCCCTCGGGCTTTGGGTGTCTCGCAAAGCTGCCATGAAACGGAAGGCCAGGGCTGCAGTCACCCCGCAGTCTGCTGGAAAAGGATCTGACTCCCGCCTTACAAACGTGGCTGCGGGCAGGGTCCAGGTCCTCCCTGGCTGCAGGCCAGAGACATCAGTTCCTCCTCATGAAGGGCACTCACCAATCGTGGCCGGCTTCTCTTGAATGAGAGAGTGACAGAGGGCACCCAAGACAGAAGCCACAGTCGTTTTTGTAATCTCCGAAGTGACCTCCCTTTACATCTATCGTTTTCTGTTCTTTAGAGACCACTCAATAAATCCAGGCCACACTCAAGGGGGAGGTCTTACACAGGGGCAAAAAAAAAAAAAAAAAGAGATTAGTGGAGCGATCTCAGAGGCTATCTTCCACAGAGAACTTGACACAGTCAGGAATAGATGAAGTTGCTTCTTGAGGGACGGGTGGAGGACAGATCATGAAAGACCTTTGATGCCAGGCTAAGGAATCTGGAATGTATGGAACCTCCAACACAGTTACCCCATGGTGGATTCACACATTAAAAAGATTATTCTGGATGTTTGGGATGCATCTGTTGGACCACATTATAGTAGTCATGAAAGCAGGGAAACTGTTTAAGACAATTATACCAAGGGATGAGGGCTTCCTTGGTGATTCTTTCACTTTTTTCCAACAAGTATTTCTTTTGTTCCTATCTTTAAAGATTCTTTTATCAACAAACAACCATAGTCACATGTGGAAATTCTTTTGAACCATATATAATAAGGTATTTTATTTAATGGTTATAATAATCTTGCATTATTAAAAGGTGTATTTGGAAAGAGATTTAAAAATAGAAAGTGTCATGGTCATCAAAGACAAAGACTGAGAGACTCTTGCAGATTTAAGGAGACCTGATGACCTAATACAGCCCAGCACCCTGGATTTGATCCTGAACAGATAAAGACATTAGTGGAAAAACTGGGAAAGCCAAATATAATACCGATTTTAGTAGTAGTATTGTGCCAGATTTAATTGGATGTGAATTCTTAGATTTAATAGATGTTCTATGGTTAACATTATAGAAAGCTGAGTGAAGCATACATAAACAAATCTCTATTATCTTTACAACTCTTCTTTAAATCTAAATGTATTTCAAAATACAATATTAAAGAAGGAAAAGAAAACAGCAGGAAAAGGAAAGAGGGAAAAAAGGATAAGGAAACAGGAAAAAAAGGGAAATTAAAAATCAACATACAACATTCCAATCCACAGCTGACGATTCCAGAAGAAACTTGGATGTGAGTGCTGTTAGAAACCGCTAGTTTCTCAATGTTGAGGAAAACAACTTAAAATCGAGCTCTGTGGGTGGTAGACGGTGAAAATGTTGCCAGTCTCCAGGCTGCAGTACCTCGGTGAAGAAAGAGAGTTCAACACATTCTCAGGAAGGGGTCACACTAATTAAGAGAAAAGATAGGCAAAGGCCCTTTGGGAAAAATCTGAAATTCTGTATTAAGCTGATAGAAATTGTAAGGTTTTTGTTGAAGAATCTGTAATTTGTATTTAAAAGGAAAGCAGAGCCCAATGGCGATGAAATAAGTGTGCACACTGGGGTAAGAGACAGTTTGTCTCTGGCTCCTGAAGTGTGTAAGCAAGTAAAAAGACAGTTCTGATACTGAGGAAGGTCTCTTTGGGTTGTGTCCCCATATGAAATGGCTTGGTCTCTAGGTGCAAAACTAACTCCCTCACTTACCTGCTTCTTAATCAAATGGGGATTTCAACTGGGTTTTCTGAAGGAGGTAATTCCTGTTAGTTCCCAGGGCAGCATGGTGGATTTGGCACATAAGGTTTGCTCAGTGCATGTTGTTCTTTAATTGATTTGTTTTAGCTGTTGAACGCTTTACCAGGAGAAATAGGACAAGGTCCTCAGTGTATAACACAAGGAGAAATTACTTTAGATTTATCTGCTTTTAATTTCAAACCTGCAAGCAAATCTTAAAGGTAGCCATGCTGCCATCCTGCCCTTCTGAGCATGTCTGCTTTCCGGGGGCTACTGTTTGTAGCCCCCACCTCCTAGAGGCTGACTCGGGCACCTACATGATAAGACAAGTAAATGTTTAATCGATAAAGCAGTAACTTTACAAGGCAATGTGTCCAGATTTATAGAAAGTCATGTATTCAATGTTTTAAAAATCTATGCTCAACTATACACGGGATGTGGATATGAATTGATGGGCAAAATTAGCCAGCCTACTCTGCCCTTATCATTGCTAGGTAGAGATAACAAAGTGTGTATCTCAAAATGACTGCTATGAAGCGAATTGCTTCTCCACCAAACTTGATATATTGAAGCCCTAATCCCCAATAGGCTGGTGTTGGAGAGGGGACCATTGGGAGGAATTAGATTTAGATGAGTTCACGAGGTTGGGGCTCTCCTGAGGCAACCAATGCCCATATAAGAAGAAACAGTAGGAAACATACTCTCTTGCTTTCTCTCTCTCACTCCTTGCCATATTGTTACCATAGACAGTTAGCTACCTATCAATAAGAAAGGAAGCAAAGGGGATTGGACATTGTCACACCTAATGGGTTGGGGAACATAGACCTGTTGCTCAGCCAGCAAGCTACAGCTTCACACACTGCAGGGGGATCACAGCATTGCCCTGCCAAGGATTAGTACCTCTCCTTTTCCTCTTCTGACATCAGATTGTTGGGGGTGGCAGGGGGAGGTAAGCACATACGCAATAGAAGTCAAAATGGTACAGGGGGAGGAGCTCAACGATAGAGGCCTACCAGTGTAACCTGAAAATGGGGGTGGATCTCTCAGAAGCCCATAAAAGCTTAGGAAGTTGATTTGTTATTTTGAAAAAGCTCCTGGTCTTTTTCAAACCCAAAATAATGTAATCCCAGGGAACAAAAAAGCACTCTCTCTCTCTTTCTTTCTTTCTCTCTCTCTCTCTCTCACCTGTGCTTGCCTGTGCACTCACTTATTCTTTCTCCATAACCATGTGGCCCTAGCATTCATGTGGCTGTAGCCCCACAGACTTCAAATGCAGGCTCCACACTGGAGCCTGGAAACCACAGCAATGGATTGCAGCTGGGAACACACGCTAAGCTAGCTGGGTGGTAAGAAAGGCTGGACTGGGCTAAGCTTTAATATGACACAGAAACTCTTGACACTGATTAGCTTTTGTTTTGGTCTTGCTGAAGACACAGTTGGACTTTTTCCATGTCAGGATGGATGGAGATGGGATACAGAGACAGCCTTCCACCAAAATAAATCTTGCCACACTACACTCTCCCATGCATGGGTTGATGAAATGCTTCTCTCTCAGTCCCATGAAAGAGCCTTACTTCCACTGGCAACATCGTGAACAAAGAGAAAAGGCAGCCATCTGTAAGCCAGGAAGAGAGCCCTCCCTGGAGGACCAAACTAAAGAATACCTTGATCTTGGACTTCCCAGCCTCCAGAACTGTGAGGAGTAAAAATTTGTTGTTTAAACCATCCACTCTATAGTGTTTTATTATGGCAGCCTCAGCTGACTAATACAAGTGTTGCGGGAAAACGAAGCGACCAAACTCCTGATGAGAGGTATGAGTCACAGACCCTTTATTACGCATGCGGACCCTAGGGAGAAATCTCCAAATCCAGGGCCCCAAATAAGGGAAGGGACTGGCTTATATATGTTCAGGCAGTGACGAGAAACTATGTGGCAGAAGATTACAGGAGCCAGGAGCGGAAGTCAGGTCTAGCTTTCCTTATTTGGGAGACAAAGAAAAAGGCACATGAGCTTGGGACTTCCTGCCTACGTGACAAAACTCACGCCTTGCTTACCTGGCAAGACTTCCTGCCTACGTGGGCCTAGTGGTAAGCAAGGGTTACAGAAGCTTGATGCAGCAGTTAAATCTAGCTATCTTATTTGGTAAAAACAAAGTACAGAATGTTACATGATTCAAGCTAAACACAAGTTCTACAATCAAGGACAAAGCACAGGGGCTAAATACGCAAGTTGCAAAGTACAGAGACAAAACATGGGAGCTTACAAAATACTGAGTCATAAACACAGAGGTTGCCTGTCCTTTGCCCTCCGCCCCTCCTGCAGGCGGGAGCTGTTTCTGCCGGGGGTGGGGGGGCTGCTGCCTTCCTGGGGGATGGAGCCTGCCACAGCTCCTTGCTCTCTGCGGGCGGGAGCTGGTCTCTTGGAGCCCTACTCTCTGCAGACTGGGAGGTGTTTCTGAGGTTCAGTAACACAGAGGTTACCTGTTACACAAGGACAATTTAATAATACAAAACAGAATACAAACTCAGTTCTAAACTATGAGGTGTAACAATCTTTCTTCAAAAAACATTGAAAGTGAGAGGGACCAAGGAATGGATTTTGAAGGATTTGGAACTGGATCTGATCCTTGCAGGCTACGTAGATTTCCAATCTACGTCAGCTGGATTCACTGGAACCTTCAACGTGTAGGCATGGTCTCTTCCAGTCTCAGATCACCCTGATCACGCCTAGGCATCACGAGCCAGCAGCGGCCACATGGAATTTTCCACTTTCAGAGCTTGTATCTGCCAGAGAAGCCCCAGTCCTTGGTGCCCACCAGGTTTCTGCCTGGCCGTATTTCCTTACACAGTTGACCAGTCCTTACAGTAGGCTTTTGCTTTAATTATCTTCTTAGACTCAATTTCCTTAAGGTGAGATCCTGTATGCTATGCTTTCACCAAAGATGGTGAGAGATTAGATGAGAGATGTGGGAAGAAAATAAAGGATTTTGATAAATATGAAAGGACAACAATGGAAACAGGCAATTGGAAATAAGAATGATATTTTTATGAAATAATCTAAACCTCCTCTCCCAAACACACACACACTGACTGGTGAGACTAGATGAGCCAGACTAGGGAATAATGGGAAATAAAATCAAGGGAGCTAAATTACATGGAACTTGGGTGAACTTGTGTGATGGTTAATTTTAGGTCTATGTGACTGGGCTCATAGTCCCTCCTCTACCACCTGGTTCTTACCTCCCACCAGACCTTTAGTTGCTACAGTTGACCTCATATTTAGGCTATGCCATTTTACCTTTTGTCAAATTTGTCACCTCTAGAATACAGCAAGGATGCCAACTTGTCCAACAGTGCCATCATCTAGACAATGCCCTCCTCTAGAAATCACATATACTGCTTCCCAGGGACAGTCAACTGACTTGGATTTTGCAAAATCGCACTGCCCTCTGGGGAGACTCCCCTTCCCTTTTTGTTCCTTTCTTCCTTTAACAGATAGGAAGACCCTCTGAGCCTGGGATAGATAGTACTACATCCCTTTGACAGCAAAAACAACTACAGAAGATGAGACCTTCCTCCATTTACCCTTGTAAAATTACAAGGTTCAAGGTCTTTAGGAGGGAATGTTACCATAGGTAATTAGCTAATTATTAATTTTAAAAATGGAGCAATGGAGATATTTTTGAGCTTAGAAAATTGGGAAGCATAATCTTGTTCCCTTCACCATGAAGCTATAGCTTTTCACACTGCAGGAGGCCACAGCAGTGTGCTCTGAGGAAATGAACACCCTCTTTCCCCCTCTGATACCAGATTGCTGGGGCAGGGGCAGGTGGGGACAGGCACATGTGCAATAGATGTCAAAATGGCACAGGAGGAGGTGCATGACCATAGAGGCCTGCCAGTCCAGCCTGGAGAACAATGGACTGGCTAGGGGGTGGACCCAAAAGAAGCCCATGAAAATTTGGAGAGTTGATTGGTCATTTTGAAAAAGCTCCTAGTTATAATCCCAGGGGAACAAAGAGGCCCTTTCCCTGCTCCCCCCCAACCTAGCAATGCACTCTCTCTGTGTGTTCACACATTCTCTCTCACCCAGGAGCACATGACCATGTAGGTCTAGCAGCTACTAGGGCTTGCAGCAGATGACATAGGCTCCAAAGGACTAAGCTTTATATGAAGCAGAAACTCTGAACACTGGCTTTTGTTTTGGCTTTTCTGAAGGTAAGGCTGAAGTTTTTCCACATGGGACAGAGGGAAATGGGAAATTAGAAACCCAGGGGCAGATTTCTACCCAAAGGAACCACGTCGCCACACCACAGTGTCCTGTGTGGGGGTCCTTGGAATGCTTTCCTTGCAATCCCATGAACATGCTTAGTTTCCATTGACAACACTAGCACTTCATGATTTTGCAAACCCTATATAAGTTCAGCTCTCTGCTTTGCTCCAAGAGCCTTTCTTACATACACAGCTCTCCATCAGTAAGCAATGAGTTCAGTGTACTGGGCAGAGAATTCAGCTTTTGTTTACTTCAAATAATCCTCAATGTATAATACCAAAGGAAGTATTAATTGTCTGAGGCTGATTTCTTATCCTTCCTAACACCTACTTGGGGAGCATAAAATCATCTCACTGATCAATAGGATCCATGTCAGTGGTTCTCTGTGACTGGAGAGGGGAACAATTTTGCTCGAGGGAACATTTGACCAAGTCTGCGGAGAGTTTTCCTTGTCAGGACTGAGGGCAAAGGAGGGACACTGGCGTGGAGTAGGTAAAGCCAGTGATGCTGCCAGATGTCTGGTAATACACAGGACAGCCTCTTCATAGCCTGAAGTGCGACTGTTGAGAAACCCTGGCTTAACACAGTACAATGTGAAGAAGAATACTAGGAAATGAGGCTTATTTTTAAAAGGGAGAAATTGTGAAGATTTGAGTCACTTCTTTGTCTCCTTACTAACAAATCCACTTTTTAATTGGCTTTCAAGTACTGCAGTTCTTCCAAAAATATTTCAGCAAAGTACAAGTAACAACAGAAGAATGGACATTAAACTCTCCAGAGAGTCATATTTTCTCTTTCATCCCGTCCCATCACATAGCCTTCTGGCCTTAAAGGATGAAAAACAGACACATTAATGAGCCAATCAAGTCTCTTCAGAATCAGTCACTATAGTAGTTAAAGCCGAACGCCTGTAACTTTCCTTAATGCACCTTCCATTTCATCAGATTAAGTTGTCCACGCCCTTCCCTCATCCCTCTTCATCTTTTCTGGCACTGACAGCTTGGAAGAGTTACATGCATTCACCAATTCCCTTCCTCTTTCTCACTCTGTTTCACCGCAAATGGGCTTTTACTCCCTTTCATTTTTCCCAAATGTTTCTCTTAATGTCAGTCAGGACACCCTGATTTCCAGATCCAATAACAATTTATCAGTATTTGCTCTACACTATGTCCCCACTTAACATAATCGGTAAGTCCTTGGAACTGCGACGAATCGTGTATGATAAAATCAATTTTAACACAGGCTAATTGATGTAAATCAGAGTTAAGTTCCTACAGCATCTCAATATCATTCTAATGGAACAATATTGAACAAAACATTATTCAAGGGCCTGCTGCATGCCGTAATAGGTTTTGTTCCTCCTTTCCCCTGTGTAATTTAATCCCTAAATTACTTTAACACAACTTTCTTTGCTCTAAGTCTCCGACATTTCCATCTTTTCTGACCATCCTCCATTGCCCCCTATATTTAGACACTTCCTGAAGTTCTATTCTCATAGTTTTTTCTTCCTAGTTGTCATCCATAGGAGAATCCATGCCCCAAGTCCTCATGTACAACATCACTGTCTCCTTTACCTCATACATACTTTGGAGAAACATAAAGGGTCGACCCTGGTTGTCTGTGCTCAAATTCCCTCCTGACTTCATTACTGAAATTCATGCACACTGTTGGTTTGAGTGTGAGTTACTGTAATGTCTTTGGAAAATATCTGTCAGTATCTTAAAAAGCTGAATATACATCTATCTTACAGTTTAGGATTCCAATTCTAGGCATATACCCAACAGAAGTGTGTACATGTAACCTGAAAACCATGTGCAAGAATATTCATAGCAACATTAGTCATTATAGCAACAAGCAACCCAAATGTGTATCCATAGAAGGGATAAATAAGTTTGTGGTATATTCCTCCAATGGAATACTATGTAGTACTGAAAACGAAGTACTCCATGCATATATGGTTGCCTCTCACAGATAAAATGTTGAGCAACAGAAGTAAACCCAAACAACTACATCTAGTATTAACTTCATTTAGAGCAAGGCCCCAAACAGACAAATCAAATTTCTGGTGATAGAAGTCAGAATAGCAATTACCTTTAGGGGGTAGTGGATGATACTTCTGGGGTGATAGTAGTGTTCCATATCTTAATCTGAGGGAATTACGCAGGTGTGTCCACTTCATAAAATGTTATCAAGCTATACATGTGTGCAATGCGTCTACTCTTTACATATAAAACATTTAAAAACATTTCCAGAACACGTCATAGATAGCTCAGACGTTCAAATGTGTTTCTAGGCTCTCTTTTTGTAATCAACAGAACTATAACTTTCTCACAAAATTGTGGAGTCCTCCTATCATTACTCAAACTGTGTGGGATTTGTCCTTCTAGAAGAATGAATCCCTAGCCACGATATTGTCACGTGATTGGCAGCCTCACTATCTAACTTGAGAAAAGTCATGACTATTCATACTCAAGAATAGAGACCCCCAAATCTGCAATATTAAAGCTGTCTGCTGGGTCACTTTCAGCACATGCCACTCAACATTTTTCATAGTCTTCATAAGGAAGTTTGAAAATCATGTTCTATAAGACAGAAATCCTTTTATGACCTTTCTGAAAACTCTTCTCTTAACCCTTCTCATTTTGGTGTGATCCAATTTCAATGAGACTCTCTGATTTCTTAATAAAAATGTGCTTAATTAGAAACTAAAAAGTTAAATTGACTTTAACGCCTTTAATATAATTGATGGTTAAATTAAATGATAACCATACTAAAATAATCACAATAAAATACATTTGCTTTTTGATTAAGTGTTTTAGTGAGAATGTATATTTTTGCCAATGAAGTGGTCTTCTCCCATACACAGAGATAAAATGAAAACAAAGGTCAGGTCTACAGGAAACCTATCAAATATCAAAGTTCAACCTACCCTTGAAACTTGAATTAACATTTTATATAAGTTGAATTCATGTACTCACTTAAGAATTTTTAAAAACTAAAATGTTTTTGTATAGAAATGAGTTTAAACCTTCCTGTGGCATTTTCAAATAAATACTATTAACTGGCAAAACTCTTATTTCAGCATTTGTCACCTGGACCAGATTTCTAATGTTATTCTGACTTTTCACTTTTTTCCTTTCAAAATCTATCATTTTTATGTGACAATTTATCATCCTTAGGTTGTAATCTGTAATCTCAGTCACTGTGTCATATCAAGAATTGTAACTTCATGGGTAATAAACCTCTCAGAAAAAAAAGTCCTTTAAAAAACCCAGAGAAATCCTTTTGAATCTAGTGCTGGGTTACTCAGCCTAATAGGTAGCCTGTGAATAAGACTGAGGCAACAAAAATTTTTTTGAAAGTGTTTTATATTTGTTTTTAAAAGGAAACCAACATATTTTAGAAAAAGTCATAAATTCTTTGGATTTTCACAAACTTAATTAACTAATTAGGTTTTTTAAAAAATTAAGCATATTTGAGGTGGGAGTTCCATCATTTTTTCCACACTTGGGCCACAAGAGGGTTTAATCAGGGCCTCCTTTAAAACACTCCTACATCAGGGCTGTGTGGCTCTGCAACAAAACTAGAGAGGAAAAGTTAAAAATAAAAACTTTGCAACAAGTAAAATGCAAATCTGGTTGTGACTATTTTGGTCACCGCACAGCAATCTCTCTAAATGAAAATATATCAAAGAGATAATTGGTGAAATATCCAAAACATGCTTTCCGAGAAATTCTGCTTCTTCCTCCCTTTAATTTTACTTTTACAGTCAACAAGAAAAGTGTATTTGGTTCAGAACTGATTTTCCAAAATTTCTAGTTGCTCCCCAGTGTTTTTACATAATGCCTTTACTACGAGTTCAAGATGTGCTGGCAATAAATAGTCCATTATTAAAAACATGCCAGAACAACTCAAATTAAATTCAAAACACTTACAGTTCTGTGTTCATTTCCAGGGTCTGAGGCAATGCCAACGGTTCAGAAAACCAGTCAAACACATACTGCTTCAATCAGGAGGGAAGATTCCAGAGACCTAACTCTACTGAGCAGTTTTTCAGTCCTGGGTGTACACTGGAATCACCCGGAGAACTGGATAAACGAAGCCATCATTAGCGTGCCTCCAGCATCTGCGTTCATTGACCTGTGGTGGGGCTCCCTGGCATTGAAAAGCTGTCAAAACACCCAAGCAATTCTAACATGCAGACAGGATTGGGACCCATTGCTATAAACCTACAGTTGATTCAAACTGAAGTAAGACATTTGAGTTCTTAATTTCTCTATTACATGTTTTCCCCTTCTTTGGATATAAGTTTTAAAAGTTTAGCTCACAGAAACTGTGGCAACACAAATACAATGTATGCGGGAAACGTATTTATACGTTTTACATTGACTGGTGGTGGAGCATGGGACATGTATTAATATGTTTTTTATAGACTAGCAGTGTAACAGGGTGCAGCCAAGAGGCGGGCCCCCAAAGAGGGAGATAATTGGCTCCATACCAAAGGGCCACACCTGCCCCGAATGCTGGCAGCTGTGGCCAGTTGTGGGAGGAGCTGGAAATGAGACTCTGGGATTTAAATCCTGGCGGAACACTGCTTGAGTATCTCTTTTCGGTACCACACGGCTTGGGACCACGCAGCTTGGGTGAGAGTCAGGGCCACGTGGATGGTTCTGGGAGCCTGTGTAAAACACAGTACCCCAGACTGGGTGGAGGGAGAGGGAAGGACTGTGTGTGTTATAAATAATTCTTTTCCTTTTGAATCTTTCCTCTGTCACTGGGCAAAGCGAACCTGGTAAGGGGGAGAAACCCCTGGGTACAGAAAGAGGGGGGTCTTTCATATCGTCCAGCCCCCCCATTTGTTCTGTAACAGTGGTAGAATGTGGCTAATGTATAAATATGTTTATTTTTATACTTTTGTATTGCTCTAAAGGGATGCTAACATGCAGATATACGAATTCCAAAGGACGAAATTTGGGTCTCTAACATACAATGGTGAATTATGTATGTGCTTCCAGGTATAGCGGTAATCTATTCAACTGCGTGGGGTCATCCCGTCATACAATTCTCGGCCTCGCCACGCATTCAGTGCGGTTCTAACAATCGCACTAGGGTGCACACTTCACAAAATCTTTGTAATTTTGATCAAAGTGACATTATTTTGAGAGACATGAGCCAATTTGACAACGAAAGTGATGAAGAATTGTGTGTTGATCGTTTATCGGATCTTTCGTGTGATAGTGATATCGAAGATCATTCAGAATTGGAAAGTGATAATGAAAGCGACAGTGAAGATATCCCTGTACCTACAAATTTCACTCTCAGAACTATATCCTCAAGTTCTGATGAAAGTGAAGACGAACGGTCCTCAACTGACGAACCTCCAGTTCTTGAAGATTTTATGGGTCGTCCTGGAGTTACTTCGAATGCTGCTCCAGAATCTCTGATTGATGCGGTTGAATCATTTATAAAAGATGATTTCTTTCAATATTTAGTTGATGAATCAAACAGATATCGCTATCAAAATATTGAACGATCCCAAACATCCCGCAAAACTATCAAATGGCGAGATATTACAATCGCAGAAATGAAGAAATTTTGGGGTCTAATAATTTTGATGGGACAAGTTTGCAAAGATAAGCGAGATGATTATTGGTCAACAGACCCATGCTTGGAAACTCCATTTTTTTCCAAAATCATGTCAAGGGATCATGCCTATAATCAATTATTTTTCTGATAAATTTATAAATGTGTACAAGCCAAAAAAGAGCTTATCATTGGATGAGGGCATAATACCATGGAGAGGAAGATTATTTTTTCAAGTATATAATGCAGGAAAACTTGCAAAATATGGAATACTTGTGAGAATATTATCTCAGAGTGATACCGGTTACATTTGTAACTTTGAAACGTATGCTGCTCAAGGACCAAGGTTGATAGAAACGATTCAGACTGTAGTTTCACCATTTACAGGCATTTGGCATCACGTCTGTATGGACAACTATTACAAGAGTGTGACTGGTGCTACACAGCTTCTGGAGAACAAAGTCCGAATTTGTGGAACAATAAGAAAAAATAGAGGCTTACCACCGTATCTTCAAAGTACACGTTTGAATAAAGGAGAAACAATCTTTCGCAGAAAAAAGGACATATTACTACAAGTCTGGCAATCAAAGAGAAGAGTATCTCTTATCTCTACTATCCATTCTGTGGAAATGCAGAAGAGCCATAATATTGATCAAACAACACGACAAAACATTATAAAACCAAATGCTCTTATTGATTACAATAAGTATATGAAAGGTGTCGATCACGCAGATCAATATTTGTCTTATTATAGCATTTTGAAAAAGACATCTAAATGGACAAAACGTGTGGTAATGTACTTGATAAATTGTGCCCTTTTCAACTCATACATAGTATATAATTCAGTACATGCACAGAAAATGAAATACAAAAAATTTCTTTACGAAACAGCACTGTATTGGCTTTCAGATTCTACTGGAATATTGGATCAAACTGCTGACAATCTGGACCTATCAGACCCTGGACCATCCACATCTACTACAAGAAAAACTTCAAGAAGAGACCCTCCCACAAGATTATTGATGGATATGCGTAAACATGTGACTACGAAAATTATCAGTACCGGCAAAAAAAAAAAATTGCTCAAAAGCAATGTCGGGTTTGCGCAGCACACAAAAAACGAAGCGAAACAAGTTACATGTGTAAACATTGTGAGATTCCCCTTCACAGGGGAAAATGTTTTAACAATTATCACACCAAAAAACACTACTAAATCTTCATTCTTTCTTTTTTTACATATTGTACTTTTTTCAAAATATTTTCAATAAATCGGAATTTTTACATATTTTGTACTTTTATTTCAATTTCCAGTGAGTTTTCCAGTATTTGTCTGTTTAAAATTTAAGAAAAATAATTCAATATACATTTTATAGTAAATCACAAAAAGTTTCATTGAAAAAAATATGTAAAACTAAAGTTATCGTAATTTTACTGAATGTTGCCATTTGCACAAAACATTAGCAAAAATGGCCCATTCCACCTGTTAGCTTGCCATAAAAGCTACCCACATACCAGGGGTTAATTTCAGACTTGTTGTACCAACTGCCATAATAGATGAATCAGAAAATATCCACCATAAACATAATTGACATTTCATCATCTGCCTCCTTCCACGGCGTGGTATCTAGGGAACTTGTAAACATTTGTCTGTGTGTCAGTTTTCCCCTCTGTAAAGTGGAGATAATGGTAATGACAGCACACACTCATCACAGGGTTATTATAAAAGTATATGAAATAACGCATGAAAAATATTCAGCATAATACCTACATGAAACCTTCTCTTCCTCTTCCTCCTCTCCCTCCTCCTCCTCCTCCTCCTCCTTCTTCTTCTTTGGCTGGGGACATCAAGAAAAGATAGACAAAAGATGGTGTAGAGAAATATATAGTACTACTCACACTTGAGGAAAATGTGTTAAAGAAACAAAATTGTTGCCCAAGAGTATGCATTTAGCAAGTTGTGATCCAGAATCAGAACCTGAGTCAGCCTGATCCTGAAGCTCCTGTCTTCCCGTATAAGTTCTTTCTGCCAGCGGGGGCAGCCACTCTTAGATTCTCCAAGATGCTTACTTATCTTGAAGGTGGTTGAGATGACAGATGTTTTAGTGCTGAGTTTGCATTTGTTGTTCATTTTCGAGGTTTTTGCTGTTTGTTTGTTTTTTTTAATAAAAAAGGATCAAAGTTGGGACAATTGTATAAGCCACACTGTAAAAGAGAATATCGGGATCCCTAAAAATGGGGAAGGTCCCCCAGTAACCTGGCTGGGCAAAGGGGAAGCACAGCAGGACCCTTGGGAATTACTTTGTATATCTGAAGAACTTGGCCAGCGTTTTAGTAATGGTAGTAGCTGTGGCAGGCGCTCAGAGACAGGGAGGTGGGCGGGACTATAACCCATGATGTAATGGAGCAGGAGAGGCTTGCTGTGCCTCGGAGAGAGCAGGAAGGTGGTCAGCTCTACATCACCGGGCCACACTTGCCTGGACTAAAAATGGCAGCTGAGAAAGGCAGAAGAAACCACAGTGCTGCCAGGTATAACCCAGCATGGGAGAAGTCAGAAATGGGATTACAGAGGAAAGTCCACCCCGGGATTTAAACCCACACAAGGCAACCATTGCATCCTTTACCATGTGGCTTGGGAGCACAGAAGGATCTCTTCACCACACAGCTTAGAAAGGAGCAGAGAAGCAGGATGTAGCAGCCATGCAGAGGCTTGGCCATGCAATTTGAATGGATGCAGAAGGACTCCCACTGGCCGACCAAGAGGATGAGGTTTTGGATTAAGAGCAGGAGCCTGGTTAGCCAAGCATGGACAACTGAAAGAAGCTGGAATACAGAGGGGAACCTGCCCAGCTAAGCTACAGACTTCTATTTCTTTTCCTGAGAGACGGTACATCTGACTGTCCTGGTTTGGCAAGAGTTGGCAGGACTGTGCATTTGTGGATGTTCCTCTGTTTCTAAAGTGAGTGACATTTAATGACAGAATTCTGCCATCATTCCAAACCTGTATAAATTTTGAATAAATAGTTCTTTTCCTTTTCATAAGACTCTGGCATTGGGAGTCACGGTTCTTATCGGCAGCGGGCAATAGAACACAGAGCAATAGAACCCAGTGGTTGTGTTACAAGACTCCTCTTAAATACTGATTATGTAAAAATTTTGGCAGCAGCCCCCCTTTTCTTTGCTTATGCACCTCTGCTCTACAAGCACTGCATTTATCCATCCAGGGCACAAGCAAAACCCAAATAATGTAGCTCGAACAGCCATTCCATTCCTGTTCTGCCCAGATCAGAGCTCCCTCAGGTGGTGCGCTTCCTGCCATCTCATGTGGTTGGAAGCTATCAGCCGGCTTCCATTTCATTCTGGCCATCCTTCCCTTCGCTATTGTTAAACATTTCCCAGTGCGCCATGCTTCTCTGTCTTCTCTGTTATTGTTTCTCGGGAATGATAATATAAACTCTTTCCCAAAATGTGTGTGGAACAAACAAAAGGTCCCAGGTATATTATAAGCACATGGTAAGAAGAAAGCGTTATGTGGGCAAATAAACTGGGGAAGTTTTAAGCTAAACAAAGTGTAATATCAGAGCCTTTAATATTTTAATGCATATCGGGTATTCTAAGAGGGAAACGTGATATGCAGCAATTACGAATGCAGTTTTAGAAGTGTGGGGTGCCCCTCATGCATCCACATTACTTTCATTGTTCTCTGAATGTGCTAGGTTCCACTCGTTTGCCCTTCTCTTCACTTGCTGGTCCAGCAAAGCAGATTCACTAGCAAAAATATTACATTAATAGGTGCAACCTGAGCTCTTGCTCAATGAATTATGCAATACACCTATGATAATATGGTACAAAACCTTTAGAACAGGCCCCCTACCTGGGATTGAACTTGTGATTTACCTTTTTATTTCAACAGAAAACTCTTTATGAAGCGAGATGCAGAACTTTCCAAGCATATCTGAAATATGTGTGTAACTGGTTAATTGGATAATAAACCCTTGGGATAGGTGCACTAATGAACAGCACTTTTTATTTGGATTAGAGCATAAACTAATATATTTTGAAAAGGTTATAAACTGATTATGCAGAATGAAGAAATGATAACTTGTGATAAACTCTAACTGGATAATGCCAACCTAGCTTAACACTAACCTTTGGGAAAACACAATTCAAGTCCCAGTTGCATATTCTTTTTTCACCGGGCAATTTTCCAACATTTTTTCCTCTCTCTTATCATCATTGGCTTTTGACAGACAGGCTGTAATACTTCCAAGTTAATTTTATTACATTTTGAATGGCCTAATTTTTATTCTTATTCCAATGGAATATGGATAGTCTGGGACTGTTTAAAATGCTATTGAAACTTCTCATTTCACGTTTGCGCCATGCTTAATTTGAATAAAAGGTGCATCTCTTTAATCCCGAATTGTGAGACACTGGAACTTCTTCCAGCTGAAAGTTTTATTTCCCTTCCAGCTGAAAGTTTAAAAAAGCCAAGCAGTGATGAAAATGTCAAATAAATCTGTCCTCTCAATGAAGTCTTATCAAATAATACCTTACCTTACTGCACGGATAAATAACAATTAATATTAGTTAATTATATTACTATATTAACTTTCTTGGGGAGAAATTAAATTGCTAAAAATATCAAATGTTTCAACAAAGAAGTGGAGGATAGTTGGACTTTCTCATTTTGGAAGTGCCAGCATTTGCAATTCTTTGCAAATAAATAAGCCTTAAAAAATGATCTTCTATAATCTTGTTTAAATTATTGATATTATGACTTCTTTAAGGACATGCCCACAGTAACATTTGGTTAAAATGCTAGGAATGCCTGAAAGGAGAGGTGGCACAAATGTACTAAATAATAGGCTTTATAATAAAATGAACATGGTACAAATTGACTCTACTGGTTTCACGCAATATGGCTATAAAATAAAGCAGACCTGGATTAGAGTGGTTATAACAGATAGTTTACATAGTAAACCACTACTATCATAATGTTTTAAGAACCTGCTAACGATAGGGAAGAGGAGAATTAGGAGCAAAAGTAAAAGGCAAAGATAGCATCTTTGTTTTATTGGGCAAGGGAGGCTAGGAATCAAAAGAAAACAGGAATTCTCAATTCAAAAAGTTCACAGCTAATTTAAATAACAATTGTACTGTTAAAGCATCTGGGGAAAACGGACTAAACCTATTTTCATGAGAAAGAGAGGAGAAACTATACTCTGAATATAAACTTATAGCTAAAGCATGTTTATGCTTTTTTCTGTGATATTAATATACAGGGTATTTTCTTGTTTTGATGTCGTTTCAAATAATAGTTTCAGTTTTCACTAAAGACTGCAAAGAACTAAATTTTCATTTAATTAGCCTGCAGCCCAGAAGATAAATATTGGAACAGGATATGACAAACTATAAACTGAAACTAAAATGTGCTGAATGCAAAATAATTATACCTGTTGTTTTCAGAGATGCCTCTAAAACGGCTTTTCTAAACACCATCTTTCTCGCCTCCAGTTGCCTCGCTGTCTCTCGTTTGCCTAGCAACAGCACAATATTAACACCCTTTGCTGCTCTAGAACAAATATTGCTTTTGTATTTGTAGTTTAGTTTTATGATCTGTATTGTGGCTGTTAAAATGATTGTGCAAATGCTTTGGCTTCAGCGCAGATGGAATGGGGCAGGCACTAATCAGTTGTCCAAGGGAAACGCAGGCCAGAATAACAACTGTGTTAGGACGGCAGAGTCGCTGACCCAGCGTGGACACAAAGTGTGGGAGTAGCCCAAAATGTCAACTTCTCCAGCAAGGTTCAGCAGGAGATCAAAATAATTCAAAGATATATATGTATGTATATGTATATTTATATTTATATTCACTAACTTGCATGAATTGTCATTTAATACTGTCAATGACCACCATTCTGTGGGACATCGTACAGGCCTATGGAAAATACATCATTAGCTGCTTGTTCCTCACTCTGCTCCCTTCACCTTCCACAAAACTCCAAAGGATTCACTCTAACATTCGAGTATTCTGAAAGGAACTAATTACTCAAAATGAAACCTATTTAGTACCCCATGTAGTTTACCGTACAACTGGCTACAGACCAGTAAGAGTTTGCTCAGACAGTCTGTGTTTGTGTGGGGCTGTGGGGCTGCCGTTTCATGGGAATGTTCTGGCTGGAAGAAAAGTGAGGGCAATGTTCCTTTGTGCGCGTGTTCAGTAACAGATGCAAGAAAAGATACCTGGTGTCTATTAGACTTGTATTTATTTTTTATTCTATTTTTTCATTTGAGGGAGAAAAATATTTTTTTATTTCCTAGATAAGAAAACTAAGATCCTACATCTTTAAATTATCAAAGCTTTTTAAAAATATTTTCCATAGTGCATCACTATTTCCTAAGTGTGTACGTTTAAAAACATATGAAAAACTCATTTTAAGGCTCCCACACAGATACAGTGTTCTCTGTCCATTCTATTAGGTTCCACACTCCTCATTCTAAGGAATAACAAGGATTTTATTTTGCTTCTCTTTACCAGAAATAGTAGCAAACATGGTAACGGAGAAAAATAACCTTTCGTAAACATTGAAAAATTAGTTTCTTAGCACATAATAACCCTTGGCTTCCTTTCACTTTTACAATATATCTTGCACTTGCTATTCACCATATAAACACACAAATAATTTGAAAGAACAACAGTGGGAAAATCACTGTATTGTTCTGAAGTCCCATTAACTTTAACATTTCAGAAATCTTTTGAGTGTTCTGTTTTTCAGAGCTGAGTGCCCTGAAAATATACCCGTAAAAAACATGTCAGAAAGAAGGAGTGAAGGAAGCTGTGAAGAGTGGAAGAGGTAAGGAAGGGGAGGATGAAAATGACACTATTCTTAAATAGAAACCAAATCATTTTTCATCCCATGATAAAACTTGGTTAAATCATTTGGACTTCCATCTACAAGGAATATAGGAAACTTTAAAACTGAACTGCTAACACAGTATTATTAAAACTAAAATGTGTCAAATAGAAATTCATGTACGCAACTAAGAAATTATTAAACATATAGCCATGCCCAGGTCCAAATTTATACTTGTTTCTGTGTATTTTATACCCATCTTCATTTTCATCTCAGTTGCCATGGTCACTCAGTTAATAATGGATTTCAAACTGAAGTGAGCCAGAATTATGATCATTGTGGAAGCTGGGTGAGGGGTACATGGAAATTTACTATGCTGTTCCCTATAGTTTATTGTATGTTTGAAATTTTCCATAATAAATTTCCATTAAAAATTAGTCTAAATCAGAACTCCACACATTTTTATTTCATACAAATCACTCCAATATTTCACACTTCTCCCTTAATTTTGATTTGGATGGGAGGTAGGACAGGGCAAACACTAAAATTACTACCATTAAAAATGGAAAATATGGTTGAAAGAGAAGTAGAAAATAGCATGGACTATCAGAGAAATTAGAGATCATGGTGAAATGGAAGGACAAGGAAAATTATGAACAAGAAGCAGTATCTTGCATGGGACATGAAAATGGTTAGAAGCAGTTTGAAGGAAAAAAAGAGAACATAAAGCAAAGGCCAAGCAGTGAAAAACTCCCATGTGGATTCATGAAGAGAGATTGCTTGTCCTGGCTGGTGTAGCTCAGTGGATTGAGTGCAGGCTGGGAACCAAAGGGTCCCGGTTCGATTCCCAGTCTGGGCACTTGCCTGGGTTGCAGGCCAGGTCCCCAGTGAGGGCCATGTGAGAGGCAACCATACATTGCTGTTTCTCTCCCTCTCTTTCTCCCTCCCTTCCTCTCTCTCTAAAAATAAATAAAAGTCTTAAAAAAAAAAAAGAGAGAGAGAGATTGCTTTGCATGTGGGAGCATAAAAGACACAGAGAGAAGTGTTGAAAAGCAGGGGCCACATTCTGAGAAGTCTTGATGTCCAAGAATGATAGAGAGGGGAAGTAAGAGCACAGCATAACCAGGCATTTCAATTCTTTTCTGAAGAATGAAGTAGCTCCAGAGAACAGCATAAATTGTGTGGAAACAGTTCAATGAAATATTGCAATGTGAATAATCTAACTACCATCAGATTAAAGAATATAACATTACGGATGTCCTCCATTTTCCCCCTTTGCCATCTGTAATAGTGTCCACAATTAAAAAAAATAGTGTATAATATTACCATCCCCCCATCTAAGCCTCTCTTGTGTCCCCTCCTAATCCCTACTTCTACATCTCAAATATCATCAATTACCTCCTCTTGCTTTTGAAATTTCTTTGAAAGTGTTGGATAGGATAAGAGTCTCAAGGTCTGGAACGTTCTAACTACATGTTAAATGTTGAAATGTAGCACAGTATTCTGCAGATGCAGCAGTAAACAAGATAAACATGACAGGCACTCAACCTGGTAGGTGTACAAACTGAAAAGAATACATCATGTAATTAACTAAATACTGCACATATGCAAAGGCTACACCTCCCCTCTGGGAGACAGAGGTTTGCATGTGAGTCGCCTGTTTCTCCTTTACTTTCTCCAGGTAAGTGAAACTACCTAACGGACACCACGTCTCATTGTTGAATTAAACAAACACCCTAAGCGGCAAACACCTTGAACTCAGTAACAAAAGGATTCATACAGTATGTGTTCTTTTGTATAAGTCCTTCTTTCACTAAACAAGGTATTTGTCTGTGTTGTTTCCTATAATTCCTTTACTTTCATTGACATTTGGCATTCCATTGTATGAAAATATGTAATTTATTTAATCCATTATTGAATATTTAGGTTTTTCAAATTTCAGGCTGTTATAAATAATGCTGATATTGTAACAGGGTGCAGCCAAGAGGGGGGCCCCCAAAGAGGGATTTGTGATGGGGTCCAGAAGAGCTTGGAGATAATTGGCTCCACACCAAAGGGCCACACCTGCCCTGAATGCTGGCAACTGTGGCCAATTGTGGAAGGAGCCGGAAATGAGGCTGCAGAGAAAGATTGGCTCTAGAACTTAAATCCAGGTGGGGCAGCCATTTGGGGTCTCTTTTTGGGATCACGCGGTTTTGGCGAGTGGGGACCACGCAGCTTGGGTGAGAGTCAGGACCTCTATGGCTTTGGAATTGCTCCTTTTTGCCACGTGGGTGGTGCTGGGAGCCTGTGTGAGATACGGTACCCCAGACAGGGCAGAGGGAGAGAGAAGGACTGTGTGCGTTTATGCATATTCTAAAGAACTTTAGTCTGTACAACTTCCAAATAAATAATAATTCCTTTCCTTTTACGTCTTTCCTCTGGCGGTGGGCAAAGCGAACCTGGTAAGGGGGAGGAACCCCCGGGGGAAAGAAGGGGGGTCTTTCATATCATTTAGCACTCCCTGTCTGTTCTGTAACAATATGAACATTTTTATTACAACTTTTGGTGTATATTTGCACATATTTCTGTTGGATATCTACCTAGAAGTAGAACTTCTGTGCCACAGGTGTACATATGTTCAATATCATTGAATATTGGCAAACT
>PVJI01017804.1:15726-34898 GCA_004026765.1 Micronycteris hirsuta | reverse complement strand
AAAATATTTATTTACTTTTAGAGGGAGGGAGAAAGAGAAGGAGAGAAACATCAATATGTGGTTGCCTCTTGCATAGCCCCCACTGGGGACCTGGCTGGCAGCCCAGGCATGTGCCCTGACTAGGAATCAAACCTGCAACCCTTTGGTTCACAGGCCAGTGCTTAATCCACTGAGCTACACCAGCCAGGGCTCAAGTGACCAGGAATTAAAGGGACCATCTTCAATCTAATAAAAGGCATCTAAGGAAGAACCTACATCTAACATCATACTTCATGGTTAAATAAAGAGCCCCTCTCCTAAATTGGCAAGAAGGCAGATGTCTACTCACCACTTCTAGTCAACTTTATTCCAGATGCTCTAGCCAGTGCAACAACGCAATAAAAAGAAAAGAAAGAGGGGCTGGCAGTCCCAGAGTGCACCATGCCAATCCTATGCTGGATTTGAGGCAACCAGCCCAGACCTGGCCCTGCAGAGCAGGACCAAGGAAGTCTATGGACAAACCAGCTCCAAAGAGAAAAAATACAGAGATCCTGACACACAAAGGGAGAATACCAGGTTACAGGGGAGGGAGAAATTGGACTTACGCATCTGCAAGCCAGAAAACACCAACAATCAACGGTCAACACCAGAAGCTGAGATAAAGTTTGAAACAGAATCTCTCTAGAGCAGGGGTGTCATTTTCACTAGGCCACATCATCCTTGCGGTTGCCTTCAAGGGGCCAAATGTAATTTTAGGGCTGTATAAATGTAACTACTCCTTAACCAGCGACAAGGAGCTCGGCGCTGCAGCCGGGTAGAAACAAGGTGCCGGGCCAGATAAAACAAGGTGGAGGGCCAGATTTGGCCCGTGGACCTTGTGTTTGCCACCTAGAGTCCAGAGAGAACATGGTTCTGCTGACACATTTCAAACATTCAGCCACCAGAACTCTGAGAGAATAGATTTCTATCTTTTTTATGCCACCCAGTTTGTGGTACTTTGTTACAGCAGCCCTAGGCAACTAATACACAGACCTTTAAACATGGTCATGGACAACTGACTTTTCCATTTGGAAAAAGCATTAAGGTAGACCACTACATTATGCCATAAAAAAATACATTCCAGATAAATTAAAAATATAAGCATGAAAATAAAAACTTCAGTTTTCTGGAAGAAAATGAGAATATCTTTGTAGCCTTGGTGTAGAAAAGAATTCTTAAAACCAGACAGCAAAAAGGCCTATAAAAAGACTGATATATTTACCTTAAAATTAAAAACTTTTGTACAATATGATATACAGCATAAATAAACTTAAAGGTAAGCCACAGATTAGGAGAAATTTTTTTTGTAACCTAATATAGTCAACAAATACAGGGTAGAGCAAAAGTATGTTTGTAGTTGTGAGTACGTGAAACAGAGTTTACTCTTGTATTACTATTAATTATTGTATCATTTTTCATATGAACAACTGTAAACCTACTTTTGCCCCACCTGTGTGCAAATTGTATAGAGGCGCTAGAAATGAAAGGACAAGTGACCCAAGAAAACATAGGCAAACATATAAATAGAGCATTCATAGAACTGAAAACAAAAGGTCAATGGATAAAAGAATGGATTAAAATTTATGACATATTTAGACAATGGAACACCACAAATCAAAATTAAATCAGTTCCATATATCAATGTAGACAGATCTCAAAATGTGGAATAAAAATATGTAAATTAAAAAAAATAAATAATGTAAGTTGCAGTACAGCATATTTGTGTATAAGGAACAAAGCAAAATTATATGATTTATGGATACATATGGGTAGTGAAAAATTTAAAACATGAACTGAAAAGTTATCACATTCTGCCACAAGTTGCTGACAAAAATGTAAAATAGCCATTTGGAAAACAATTTGACTGTTTCTTATAAAGTGAGATATACACAACATACAGCCTAACAATTCTACTTCTAGGTGTGAAAACTGTCAACTGAAGATTGTTGGCATCAATTCAATACCAACAGGAATCCCCAACTTGGGGTACAGTGAAGATAGAAATTTTATTCAGTGCAAACAGCTCAATTGTGACATACATAGCTCAGCTGTGGAACAGATCAATTGTGATTCAGAATTTGAGCTGCTAGGGAGCCTTGGGGCAAGGTCCCTCTCCAGCTAGACAGCTCTTTTCCTGCTCTCTGCTCTGATGCAACATCTTCCCTGTTTCGTCTTCCATGTTTCAGCTCCAACTGGGGAAACACAGTCTACAGTTTTCAGCGGAAAAGGACAGTATGGAATGAAAGCGAGAAAGGAGCTGACTTATATGGGCAGAAGTCCCTTCAAGCAATGAGGACTTCAAATCCTCACAGTTTTATTCATGCAAAAAGCATTGTACTGATTGGTCAGAATGGAGTAGTTCTGATTGGTTGATGAAGAAGTTGTTGGGGGTTTGGGTGGGGGGGACAGTGTTATGCAGTTGCACAGCTCCAGTTGAATAGAAAAAGTCTTAGTTCTATTGGTTGAAATACAATTCCAGGACCTCCTTTATAAGGACTGGCTTACATAGCAGAAACAATGCAGGCAGGCAGTTCAGTGCAGAGCCAGGTAATTCAAGCTTCTCCCTGAACTGCAGTTTGTATAAGTGGCACATTTAGAAAAGGCTGCTAGGCCCTGCTTTTTAAAATTTGAGACCAGTCAGTCACCAGGAGCTTCTTAATAGGTATGTTCTTCCTCAGGGTCCACAAAACATATGTTTATCCAAAGGCTTTATGTGAATGCTCATAGCAGGTTTATTCATAATAGGCATAATATTCAAAACAAAACCAACATAAGTATCCACCAATAGGTGAATGAGTAAATAAATTGTGAAATACCCATACAATAAAATACTTTTTGGCAATAAAAAGAAACAAACTCCTCATATAACAGGGATGAATCTTAAAAACATTATACAACTGAAAGAAGTCATTCCCAAAATGCTATATAATGTGTAAGAAATTCTACTAAGAGTAAATCTATAAGGAAAGCAGTTCAATGGTTGTTAAGGAGTAGGAGGAAAGTGACTGCAAAGTGACATGATAAACGGAAATGTCCTCTCAGTTGTGACACTTACATGACTACATTCATTGAAGTATTTACATAAAATGGATAGATTTTCTTGTATATTAATTGTACATTGTATATAAATATAAATCAGTAAAAATAATTGAACCATCTAATATACACACACATATATCAGGGCATATCATTTTTTATTGTGATGAGAACACTTAACATGAGGTCTATTCCTGGGAATTAGATCCCTTGACCCTGCTAGAAAACAAAAGAGGGAGATGTCTCTATGCTGTGGGACCATCCTCCTCACAGTAAGGCCCCAGTAATTTGGAAAATACTTATACAGTCCAGTCAGTGCAGTCAGTTCCTTGCAAGATTTAAAAAAAGGAATTTTTACAGAATGGACCATACCTTCAAGATTTTGTATCTGATGATCTTGCAGACAGGAGCACCTGGGAAACACTGGAAAGGAGAAAGGTTAAGACTACCTCCATGGCTAAAGACAGAGATTCCTATGGGGAAAAATTACAATAGACTGAAAAATACTTTGCGGAATTTAAATCTCTATACAGTGTGTGAGGAGGCATGATGTCCCAATATTGGAGAGTGTTGGAGAGGGAGAAAATACACCACTCCCACAGCCACAATCATGTTGATATGTGACACGTATACAAGAGGATGTAGATTTTGTTCTGTTAAGGCTGCAATAGAGTCACCTCCACTGGATGCCAATAAGCCCTACAATACTGCAAAGGCAATTGCAGAGTGGGGTCTGCATTATATTGTCCTAACATCTGTGGATTGAGATGATATTCCTGATGGAGGAGATGAGCACTTTACAAAGACTGAATCATACTTAAAGGAAAGGAATCCAAAAATTCTTGTGGAATGTCTCACCCCAAAGTTCCAAAGAGATCTAAAAGCAATAGAAAAAGTTGCTCTGTCAGGATTAGATGTGTATACACATAACATAGAAACAGTGCCAGAATTACAAAGGAAAGATCATGATCCCAGGGCCAATTTCAATCAGTCTGTATGTGAATTGAAACATGCCAAGAAGGCACAGCCTGTTGTGATTTCTAAAACATCTATAATATTGGGTTTAGGCTAGAATGACAAGCTAGTGTAAAGGGAATTGATGCTTCTCACCTTGGGAAATGTAGCCCTAATGTTTCACGTCTAAGAGAGAAAAGCTCCAGTGGAACATGGGACGGCAAGCAGGCCCCACGTGTGTGACAGCGTAATTTCCTATGAGGAATCAGGATAGTCTATTTCTTAGATTTAAAACTTGCTCATGCTGAAACCTCTCTCTCCCTGAATCAAAATAACTTATGTTAATGCATACCTAGCTTCCTTAGACCCGTATTGTTATTCCTTTTGAGTTCCGCCCAAAGCCTATTGTCTTTCCATTTGCATATCTATCCTTTTGATGTGCCGTCCTGAGCATCTACCACCTAATGTAAATCTACAATCTATCCATAGTTAATTAAGACCATTCTGATGTAATATACCCAAGAAATGACAATAAAAGCCTATCAGGGCATAGCTCATGGCCTCTCTCTCGCTGTGATTGGAGAGGGGCCTCAGATTATCTAGTCCAGTATATTCCATGTGAATTTATTCATATGCTTGCCATGGCATACGGATTTCTGCGGGCCAGAATCCGCGACACTAGTATATGCAACAATGAAAGCTCTTCATGAGGCAGATGTGGACAGTTTGACTTTAGGACAATACATGCAGCCAACAAAGTGCCACCTTAAGGTTAAAGAATACATTACTCCTGAAAACTTCAAATACTGAGACAAAGTAGGAAATGAACTTGGATTTCATTATACTGCAAGTGGCCCCTGGTGGGTTCTTCATATAAAGCAGGAGAATTTTTCCTGAAAACTTTAGTGAATAACAGGAAAACAAAAGCCCTCTAACACTTAACAAGACATTCAAGATCATGGGAATTTTAAAAACCTAATTCTGTTTGCTACCTGAGCTGGGGGAAGAATGGCTGTGGGTCACTGGATGACCTCAATTTTTTGTTTTAAGAAAAATGTCAACTTCCAGCCAAGATGGAGGCATAGGTAGACACACTGTGCCTCCTCACACAACCAAAAGAGGAAAAACAACAATTTAAAAAACAAAAACAGCCAGATCTGACAGAAAACTGAACTGAGTGGAAGTCCGACAACCAAGGAGTTAAAGACACGTTCATCCAGACTGGTAAGCAGGGTGGAGCCGAGTGGAGAACACTTGGCGAGACGCAGTTTGTGGAGTCATACCGGCAATGCTCCAGCTGCCTGGAGAGGCCTGTGGTGGGCGCGCCTGGCCAAAACGCGGCAGGCACACTTGGCAAAACCAGGGCTGAGACTGGTGGACTGGGCGGTCCCTCATTCTAGCGCAGATAAACCAAGAGGAAAAGCTGGGGAGTGGAACAGACCTCGAAGCTCACCAATGCAGGGAAATAAAGCCTCAAACCACCGATTGAAAACACCTATAGGGGTTGAGACGGCAGCAGGAGGAACTCTTGGCCTCACAGGAGAGTTCGTAGGAGAGACCCACAGGGACTTGGAACTATGCAGGCCCGTCCACTCACCCCAGAGCCAGCAAAGAAGGGCCCAACTTGCTTGTGGGTAGCTGGGGAAGTGCAGCGAACAGAGCAAGCACCATTGTTCTCTCAGGCCCCACCCCCACAGGTAGCATCACAACACAAGGATGTGGGTTACCCCACCCTGGTGAACACCTAAGACTTCGCCCCTTAAAGTAACAGGCACACTGAGAAAAAAAAATGGCCCAAATGAAAGAACACATCAAAGCTCCTGAAAAAATACAACGAAGTGACAGAGAGATAGGCAACCTATCAGATGCACAGTTCAAAACACTGGTAATCAGGATGCTCACAGAATTGGTTGAATTTGGTTGCCAATTAGATGAAAAAATGAAGGCTATGCTAAGTGAAATAAAGGAAAATGTACAGGGAACCAATAGTGACAGGAAGGAAACTGGGACTTGAATCAATGGTGTGGACCAGAAGGAAGAAAGAAACATTCAACCAGAAAAGAATGAAGAGACAGAATTCAAAAAAATGAGGAGAGGCTTAGGAACCCCAGGACATCTTTAAAGGTCCCAACATCCGAGTCATAGCAGGGCCAAAGGGAGAAAAGGAAGACCAAGGAATTGAAAACTTATTTGAATAAATAATAAAGGAGAACTTGCCCAAGCTGGTGAAGGAAATAGAATTCCAGGAAGTCCAGGAAGCTCAGAGAGTCCCAAAGAAGCTGGACCCAAGGAGGAACACACAAAGGCACATCATAATGACATTACCCAAGATTAAAGATAAGGATAGAATCTTAGAAGCAGCAAGAGAAAAGGAGACAGTTACCTACAAAGGAGTTCCCATAAGACTGTCAGCTGATTTCTCAAAAGAGACCTTACAGGCAAGAAGGGGCTGGAAAGAAGTATACCAAGTCATGAAAGGCAAGGACCTACATCTAAGATTACTCTATCCAGCAAAACTTTCATTTAGAATGGAAGAGCAGATAAAGTGCTTCTTAGATTAGGTCAGGTTCAAGGAGTTCATCCTCACCAAGCCCTTATATGAAATGTTAAAGGGACTTATCTAAGAAAAAGAAGCTAAAAAATATGAACAGTAAAATGACAGCAAACCCACAGTTATTAACAACCACACCTAAAACAAAAACAAAAACAAACTAAGCAAAAAGCTAAACAGGAACAGAATCACAGAAATGGAGATCACATGGAGGGTTATCAGCAGGGGAGTCAGAGGGGCAGAGAGCGGGGAAAGGTATAGAGAATAAGTAGCATAAATGGTAGGTAGAAAATAGACAGGGGGAGGTTAAGAATAGTATAGGAAATGTAGAAGCCAAAGAACTTATATGTATGACCCATGGACATGAACTAAAGGAGAGGGATGTGGTGGGAGGGCATGTGCAGGGTAGAGGGGAATAAAAAGGGGAAAATGGGACAACTATAATAGCATAATCAATAAAATATATTTTTAAAAAAGAAGAAACATTCATTCAGACTGGTAGGAGCAATGGAGACAGGCAACCAAAGCGGAGAGGACAAACAGCAAGGCAGCAACTGAAGGACAGAGCAGGCAGGGTAGCAGATGGTGGACCTGGCTGCCCCACACTTGTGTGTGGATAAACCAGGAGGAACAACTGGGGAGCAAGACAGACAGCGCAACCCAGGGTTCCTGTGTGGGTCAAAAAGAGCCTCGAAGTCTCTGGCTCTAAAAACCTCTGGGTGTAGTGGTGGTAGGAGAAACTCCCAGCCTTACAGGAGAGTTCATTGGAGAGACCCAAAGGGTCCTAGAAAGTACACCAAGCCACCCACCCAGGAATCAGCACCAGAAGGGCCCAATGTGCTTGTGGGTAGCAGGCAAAGTGTCTGAAAGCTGAGGAGAGCTAAGCAAACCACATTGTTCCCTCTCTGACCCCTCTCTGACATACAGAGCCACAACACAGTGAAAGGGGTTGCCCACCAAGGCAAATACCTAAGGCTTCACCTATAAAAATGTAACAGGTGTGCTGAGACGAAGAAATATGGCCCAAATGAAAGAACAGATCAAAACTCCAAACATAGAACTTCGTGATGAAGAGAGAGTTAACCTATCAGATGCAAAGTTCAAAACACTGGTAACCAGGATGCTCACACAATTGGTTTAGTATGGTCACAAAAATAGAGGAAAAAGTGAATGAAAGGAAGGGAAATAAAGAAAAATAGACAGGAAACTAACAGTGAAGGGAAGGAAACAGGGACTCAAATCAATAATTTAGAGCAGAAGGAAGAAATAAACATCCAACCAGAACAGAATGAAGAAACAAGAATGTAAAAAAAAAAAAAATTGGGGGAGGCTTAGGAACCTCCAGGACAACTTTAAACTTTCCAACACTCAAATCATAGGGGTACAAGGAAGAGAAGAAGAGCAAGAAATTGAAAACTTATTTGAAAAAATAATGAAGAACTTCCCCAGTATGGCAAAGGAAATAGACTTCCAGGAAGTCCAGAAAGCCCACAGAACCTCAAAGAATTTGGACCCAAGGAAGCACACACCAAGGCACATCATTACATTACCCAAGATTAAAGATAAGGAGAGAATCTTAAAAGCAGCAAGAGAAAATGAGACAGTTACCTACAGAGGAGTTCCCATAAGACTGTCAGCTGATTTCTCAAAAGAAAGCTTGCAGGCAAGAAGAGTCTCAAAAGAAGTATTCAAAGTCATGAACGGCGAGGACCTACATCCAAGATTATTCTATCCAGAAAAGCTATCATTTAGAATGGAAGGGCAGATAAAGTGCTTTCTAGATAAGGTCAAGTTAAAGGAATTTATCATCACCAAGCACTTATTATATGAAATGTTAAAGGGACTTATCTAAGAAAAAGAAGATGATCAAAACTATGAAGAGTAAAATGACAGCAAAGTCACAACTATCAACTAGACAGGTGGTGAAAGACAAATACCATATGATCTCACCTTTAAATGCAACCTAATCAACAAAACAAAAAAGCATGCAAAATATAACCAGAGACATTTAAGTTAAGAACAAACTGACATAATCACAGGGGAGGTGGAAGGGGATTATGGGTGGAAAAGGGGGAAGGGTTTCAGGAACAACTATAAAGGACACATGGACAAAACCAAGGAGGGGTGGTATCAGTGGAGGGAGGTGGGGATTGCTGAGGTGAGGGGGAGTGGTGGGGTGCAGATGCAGACAACTATACTTGGACAACAATAAAATAATTTAAAAACAAAAAAAGAAAAAAACAACTGAACTTAAAAACAAAAACAAACTAAGCAAACAACTAGAATAGGAACAGAATCACAGAAATGGAGATCACATAGAGGGTTATCAGTGGGGAGGGGGAAGAAGGAGAATGGGGGGAAAGTACAGGAAATAAGAAGCATAAATGGTAGGTACAACATAGACAGGGGCAGGTTAAGAAAAGTATAGGAGATTGAGAGGCCAAAGAACTTATGTGTATGACCCATGGACATGAACAAAGGGGCAGGAATGCTGGTGGGAGGAGTGGTGCAGGGCAGAGGGGTATAAAGGGAAGAAAAAAATGGGACAATTGTAATAGCATAATCAATAAAATATACTTAAAAATAAAAAAAACACAACATGAAATCTACCCTCTTAATAAATTTCTTTTTTTTATTTTCAGGAATTTTATTGTTTGCTTGTTTATATGTATAAAAATAAATATTTTTGTCTGCAAGGCTTCTATTGAGAAATCAGCTGATAGTCTTATAGGAACTCCTTTATAGGTAACTGTCTCTTTTCCTCTTGCTTCTTTTAAGATTCTCTCCTTATCTTTAATCTTGGGTAACTTAATTATGATGTGCCTTGGTGTGTTTCATCTTTGATCCAACTTCTTTGGGATCTTCTGATCATTCTGGACTTGCATGTCTAGTTCCTTGGCCAGATTGGGGAAGTTCTCCTTCATTATTTTTTCAAATAAGTTTTCAATTTCTTGCTCTTCCTCTTCTCCTTATGGCACCCATTTAATTCAGATGTTGGAATGTTTAAAGCTGTCCCAGAGGTTCCCCAGCCTCTCCTCATTTTTCACATTTGTGTTTCTTCATTCTGTTCTGGTTGGATGTTTATTTCTTCCTTCTGATCCAAATCTCTGATTTGAGTCCTGGTTTCCCTCCTTTCACTGTTGGTTCCCTATATATTGTCCTTTATTTCACTTTGTATAGCCTTCTTCCTTCCTTTTTCAACAAACAACTAGAACTGCCAGAAAATCAAACTGCATGGAAGTCCAACAACCAACAAGTTAAAAAGAAACATGCATCCTCTTAACAAATTTCTAAGTGCTGAATACTGTATTGTTACCTATAGGTACAATGCTGAACCGCAGATGTCTAAAACATTCATTTATACCTATGGAATAGCAAGTCCATACCTGTCCCTCCCCCCAGCCCTTGGCCACAACCATTCTACTTTCTGTTACTGTAAGTTTGACTATTATATGAGATACCAGTGCACATCACTTTGGAATATTAAAACATTTTGTTGTTTTGCAGGACCTCTTAGTTGTCAGTGGTGGCAGACTGCCTTACTGTTGAAAACGAGTTAATGTACTGTGCTACCAGACAAAAGCTAACCATGGGTTTCTCTGAGTTCAGGGGAACATTCTCCATACAAATTTTTGCTCAGAGTTTTCCTGGGACACCAACTGATCCCTATTTACCTGTGAAGACTCTGACTCATTTACATGAGTTTTCTTCCCAAAGTTCTGAGCCTATACAAGTCTCAAAACATTGCAAAAGCTACAGTCTTGATTTGTAAATGTCCTTTGATACTTCCTCATCTTGAACATCCACCACTAGGTCCTAATTTGGGGGAATCTGATGAAATACTCCTCCTTTTACTCAATAAAAGTTCATTGATCTTTCTTCATTTTCTTTAAATCTTTTTATTATGGAAAATTTAGACAGAATAATAAAACATCACTTCATGAACTAATCACTCAGTTTCAAGTGTTATCAGCTCATTTTCTTATGCAGCTTTCATCTCCATCTCCTTAAAAGAATCAAAGGACTAATATTTGCAGGACTCATCAATTATACTTCCTAAAGTTATTTGTTCATAGGACACTGTTAATATCAACAAGAGCTCATGAGTAATAAAACATGTATAGATTAAAACAATGATAAAATCTCAAAAGTAAATTTATTCTCTTATTTTAGTGGTATAGCAAGCAGCACAAATGTTTATAATAAATGAGTGACTATAAAAAAACAAACTATAAAACTAAATGCTCATCACACCAACAGTTAGCAAAGAGATTATATATATCAACAGTTAATGGGAAAAGCTGCTTATGTATTAGGGACAAAGTGAATGCCACATATTCATGCAGTTCTAGGAGTGTAGCATACTGTTTCTCATGGGGCAGGTTGTCTCATAATCAAAAGTGTGTGTCTGTGCATGTGTGTTTACAGTATCTCCCCTCATCTATAGGAGGTATGTTCCAAAACACTCAGGAGATGTCTGAAACCATGGATAGTACCGAGCACTATTTATACTATTTTTCCTATGCATATATACCTATGATAATGTTTAATTTATAAATTAGGCACAGTAAGCAATTAATAATAGCTAATAATAAAATAAAACTTTTACAACAATATGCTGTAATAAAAGTCATGTGAATGTGGTCTCCCTCTCAAAATATTGTACTGTACTCACCTTTCTTATAATGATGTGAGATGACAGAATGCCACGTGATGAGATGATATGAGGTGAATGATATAGGCATTGTGACATAACATTAGGTTACTATTGACCTTCTGACAATACAGCTATTAAGTGACTGAATGGCAACTAGCATATAAATTATGGTGGATATGCTGGAAAGGGTGTGATTAATGTCCCAGACAGTATAAAGAGAGAATTCATCACATTACTCAAAACGGCATGCAATTAAAAACCTAAATTGTTTAATTCTGGAACAAGGCCAACTTTGATGCCATCCCCAAGGCCCACAGCTATCTCTCCCTGACCTCTGGGAAGATACTCTCTTCACCAAGTATCCCTATCAGGAATTCACTGATCATCTTGTAAAGACCCACCAAAGTGTCTGTGCAGAGGACCCAGGCTCCAGCTGTGTCCACCACATAATTTTATACAAGAAAAAAAAAGTGAATTAAGCCTGTTGGAAAAATAAAATAAAAAATAAAACTAAAGAGTTACCATTAATTTATCTTTTTTTCTCACACAACAAATTCAGTTCATCAGCAAGTCCCTACCACTTTTTAATTTTAAAATATATCCTAAATCTGACCCCTATGCTCCACTTCCACCAGCATCAGGCCACCATCATTTCTTCTCTGGCTTTATAGCAATCATCTCTTAACTCCACTTTTATACCTCTACAACTAGTCTCCACACAGCAGCAAGAGGTCATCTTTTAAAACACATAACACATAAATCTGGTCACATCTTTTCACTGCTCAAAAAATCTCTAATAGCTTTTTATTACACACAGAATAACATCTACATTCTTCAACCTGTTTTCTGTGTCTTACTCCCCATTAACTTAATCTTATTGCACTATTGCTCATTCCACTCCACCACACTTTCTTTATGTTCCATGGAAACATGGGCTCATTCCTATCACAGGCTTTCATACCAGCTTTTTCCCACACACAGCTCTGCACCCCATTTTATTCAGGCCTTTGCTCAAATGACACCTCCTCAGGCATGTTCTTTTCTGACTTCCCTATTTCTCTCTTTATTTTTAATATATTTAATTTTATTATTTTATTAAATCATCCATTCTCTTGCTCTCTATTAGGCTTAGAAATTTTTTAAAGCATTAGTGAATAAATTCTGACAGTGTCCAACATTTTCTGAAGGAGGGCTGTGCATAAACTCAAATAAGTAACAATGAGTGGAGTACGAGCATATCAGTTAGAATTAGGGGCTCAGAGAGGCTTTTCCAGAAGAGATAATGTCTTAAGTGAGTTTTGAATACATAAAGGCAAGGGGTGAAGAATACCTGCCCTATAGAAGAGTAGCACATGGAGAAGTACAAAAAAGAATAAGTTAAGTCAGGGAACACAAGAGTGGGACATTAAGTGCAAGTAGGGGAATAGTGAGTGATATTTCTGGAAAGGATGGAGTCTACACATGACTTTGTATGTCACAGAGGAAGAAGAGTTTTATCCTATAAATGATGCAGAGTCACTGGAAGTATTCTGCAGAGTCACTGCAGAGTTCACTCAGGAAGTATTGTGCAGAAGGCCCAGAAAAGGTGACAATAGGTGGGATGACACAGCATACAAAATTAAAATGATGTAGATTGATATTTAGTGTCAGTGGAGATGGAAAGAAACAAACTCCCTAAAGAGATGTTGAGTGAGGGAACTTGGGTGATCGATTACAGGATTTCTTTTTTTTTTTTTTTTTTGCCACAGCAGTGTTAGTGATGAAATTCACTAAGTCTCAGAATACAGATCCAGAATCATAGTGAGAAGGTGAGTGAGTGGGTGAGTTCTAATGGACATATTGAATATGAGATGGTTTTGGAACATTCATCTAAAGAAATTTAGGTAAAGATTTGCTCAGCTGCAAAATTGTAAACTTGCCTCACCTGTCCTAATAGAGCCCTGTTTAAAAATAAAAAATAAAAAGCTGAGAAACCCCAAACAGTACAGTGGTGCTGACAGCCATTGCTGGCAGGGAGGCAGAGCTGTTATATTGCAAACTTGCTGCTCCCCCACCCCCTGCCTTGCCCCATCCATCCAGGTAGAGGTAGTGAAAATACCTCCAAGACACAGATGCACCAGTGACTGTTACTAAAATAGAGACAGTTCTGGGAGCTCACAAAATATATTCTCCCCATGAGCCACATTCCCCCACCACAGTGGCGATGCTCTGTAACCAAGGTGAGTCCACCACCTGAGTGGATACACAGCAGGTTTATTAAGTTTAGTAATACACTTTATTTAACCCAGTATGTCCAAAATATTATAATTCAACATGTAAGCAATATAAAAATTATTAGTAATATAGTTTACATTCTTATTTTGTATTAAATGTATGAATTACAGCATGTATTTTATATGTACAGCATATGTCAGTTTAAACTACCACATTTCTAGTGCTTACTATCCATGTGTGGCTAACTGAATACTGTGCCATGAAGCTAGCTGATACCAGAGCAGACAATGCACCATTAGACTAAGAGGAAAGCATTGAATTTGTTAGAATATTAAAGTTATTCAACATCAACATTCTCAGGATAATAATCTTGCTTTCTTGGATGATGAGAGCTTTCCAACTTGCAGAGATGTTATTGGTTTCAAGAGACAGATGAAATATGTGGGGAATAAATACCTGACATTAGTGTTTATTAATGTCTTATGGTTAGGCAGTGTTGTCACATTCACTTCCCTTTTTTAAATTTTATTGTTGTTCAAGTACAGTTGTCTGCATTTTTCCCCTCACTACTCCCCCCACCCCACCTCTAATTGACACAACTCTACTGTCATCCCAGAGGCACAAGTAGTGTGGGAAAGAGACAGCAAAAAACTTGCCCTATAGCACCATCTCCTGGCAAACAAGGAACCCAACCTATCAACCTGCTTAATTATTGAGAACATTATCTAAACAAGAAAAGAGATCACTCCCTCAAATACACTTGCACAAAAACAATCCACCGAATACCATAAACAACCAAGATAACATGGGACCATAGAAAGAAAATGAAAAATCTCAAGAAACCAAACTCAAAGTCATGGAAAACTGTGACTTAAATGACAGAGAATTTAAGATTGCAGTTATGAAGAAGCTTAACAAGATATAAGTCAACTCAGAAAGCCAGTTCAATGAGCTGAGGAAAATATTGATGAACAAAGGAGTATTTTACCAAAGATACTAAAACTATTAAAAAAGTTCTAGAGCTTCTTCACACAATCATAAAAAGGATCACAACTAACTTCAAAACAAACAAAAAAAAAAACCAACCAGAACTTCCAGAAAATGGAACTGTATAGAAGTCCGACAACTAAAGAGTTAAAAAAGAAACATTCACCCAGGCTGGCATCTGAGGCAGAGATGGGCAGCCAGCATACAGAGGACACGTGGCAAGGCAGCAACTGCTGGACTGGGAAAGCGAGACAGTAGATGGTAGAGCGGGTGGTCCCACATTCACCTGTGGATGAACCAGGAGGAACAAATGAGGAGCAAGACAGACAACACAACACAGGGTTCCAGCACGGAGAAATGAAATCTTCAAAACCTCTTAATGTAAAAACTTGTGGGTACTTTGGCAGTGATAGAAACTGCCAGTCTCACAGGAGAATCCTTTGGATGGGCCCAATGGGGTCCTAGAATGTACACAAGCCCACCCACCTGGGAATAAGCACCAGAAGGACAAAATTCACTTGCAGGTAGCGGGGAAAGTGACTAAAAGTGGGGTAAGAGCTGAGCAACCTGAGCAAGTGTTCCCTCTTGGACTCCTTCCCCACATAAAGTGCCACAATGCCATGAAGTTGGTTACCCAGCCCTGGTGAATACCTAAAGCTCTGCCCCTTACAACTTAACAAGATTTCAAGACAAAAAAAAAATGCCCCAAATGAAAAACATATAAAAACTTCAGAAAAACAACTAAGCAACGAGGACATACACAACCTATCAGTTGCAAAGTTCAAAATACTGGTAATCAGGATGCTCACAGAAATGGTTGATTAAATGCCACAAAATAAAAGAAGTGAAGGCTATACAAACCGAACTAAAGAAAAATATACAGGGAAACAACAGTGACAGGAAGGAAACCAGGACTCAAATCAAAGATCTGGAGCAAAAAGAAGAAATAAACATTCAGCCAGACCGAATGAAGAAATAAAAATTCAAAAAAAAAATGAGGAAAGCCTTAGGAAACTCTGGGACAACTTTAAAACATTCCAACATCTGTATCATAGGTGTGCCAGAAGCAGAGAAGAAGAGCAAGAAATTGAAAACTTATTTGAACGAATAATGAAGGAAAACTTCCCCAGTCTGGTGAAGGAAATCTTTCCAGGAAGTCCAAGGAGCTCAGAGAGTCTCAAAGACACTGGACCCATGAAGAAACACACCAAGGTACATCATAATTCAATTATCCAAGATTAAAAATAGAGAATCTTAAAAGCAGCAAGAGAAAAGGAGAGAGTTACCTCCAAAGGAGTTCCCATAAGACTATCAGCTGATTTTTCAAAAGAAACTTGCAGGCAAGAAGAGGTATTCCAAGTCATGAAAGGCAAGGACATACGTCTAAGATTACTCTATCCAGCCAAGCTATCATTTAGAATGGAGGGCAGGAAAAAGTGCCTTGCAGATAAGGTAAAGTTAAAATAGTTCATCATCACCAAGCCCTTATTATAGGAAATATTAAAGGGATTCAGCTAAGAAAAGGAAGATAAAAACCGTGAACAGTGAAATGACAACAAACAACTAATCAAGAACTGAAACTAAAAAACAAAAACAGAAACTAAATAAACAAGTGGAACAGGAACAGAAACACAGAAATGGAGATCACATGGATGGTTATCAATGCAGAGGGGAAAGGGGGAGTATGGGGGGAAAGTACAGGGAATAGGAAGCATAATATGGGGCTGACACAAATGGAAGAAAGGACGAACCTAAAGCATCTAGACAAGGAGATCAAAGAGACTGCACCACTGAGTCCCACAGAACTCCTATCACAGAAACTCACTATACGAAGACAGTTGGCAAAGCATAGCATCAGGAAATGCAGAAACAAAAAGAGTCACCTAAAATGAGGAGACAAAGAAAGGACCTGCGATCAAAAGGAATGGAAGACTCCCCACTAAGAGAGCTAAATGAAAGGGAGGTAAGCAAACTATCAAATATAGAATCCAAAAGAATCCTTATAAGGATGCTCAGGGAACTGACTGACAACTACAAGGAACTTAGTGGGAACTACAAGAGTATGAAAAAGGAAATAAATATTATAAACAAGAACTAGGAAGAAATGAAGAATACAACATCTGAAATAAAAATTACACTAGAAGGAACTAAAAACAGGCTGGATGAAACAGAGGACCAAATTAGAGAGCTGGCAGACAGGGTAGAAAGACCTTTTGTACTTAAAGCAGCTGCACAAAAAAAGACAATAAATATGAAGTTAGCATAAGAGAACTACAAAACAACATGAAAAACAACAACATTGAATCATAGGAACACCAAAATAAGAAGAAAAAGAGCAAGGGATAGAAACACTGTTTGAAAAAATAATAACAGAAAATTTCCCTAACCTAGAGAGGGCAAAAGCTACACAAGTTCAGAAATCACATTGGAGAGGGTTCCAATCATGGAGAACCCAAAGAGGCCTATTATAAGTCACATCATAATTAAAAACTCAAATTTTAAAGACAAAAAGAGAATCTTAAAGGCAGCAAGGGAGAAACAGAAAGTAACATGAAAGGGGGGTCTGACAAGGCTAGCAGCTGATTTCTCAATGGAAACACTACAAGCCAGAAGGGAGTGGCATGCAATATTCCAAGTAATGAAAAGCAAAGGCCTGCAAACAAGACCACTCTGCCCAGCAAGGCTCTCAATTAAAATGGAAGCCAATATAAGGATTTCCAAGACAAAAAGGAAACTGAAGGAATATACCTCAACCAAACCAGAACTTGAAGATATGCTAAACTGAATGCTTTAGGAAGGGGAAGAAAAAGAGTGAGAGAGGGAGAGGAACCAAGGTACAAAGGGAGCAAAATGGCAATGAATAAGTACCTATGGATTAATACTCCAATCAAAAGACATAGGGTAGCTCAATGGATAAGAAAACATGACCCACACATGCTGCCTACAAGAGACCGACCTCAGAAAAAAAGACCTACACAGACTGAAAATAAAGGGTTGGAAAAAATATTCCAGGCAAATGCACAGAAAAAAAAAAGCCAGGGTAGCAATACCTATGTCAGACAAAATTGACCTCAAAACAAAGGCCATAAAAAGAGATACAGAAGGACATTCACAATACTCAAAGGAAGAATCCATCAAGAAGACATAAACATTATGAACATATATGTATACCACATAGGAACACTCAAATATATAAGAAAATTCTTGGAGAACTTCAAGGAAAATATAGACAGCAACATAATTATACTAAGGGATTTTAACACCCAGCTGTCTACAATGAGTAGATCTTTCAAACAAAATATCAACAAGGATATTGCAGCATTCAACAACCCTGGATAAAATGTGCTTAAAGATCAAATTAGAACCTTTCATCCCAAAGGAAGCAAAATACACATGCCTTTCAAAGGCACATGGAACAATTTCAAAGACAGACTACATGATAGGACACAAAACAAGCCTCAGAAAATTAAAAAAACTGAAATCATATCAAGCACGTTCTCAGACCACAGGGGCCTGAAACTAGAAAACAACATCAAAGAAAAAACTCAAAAACACTCAAACTCATGGAGATTGAATAGCTTGCTATTAAACAATGAATGTGTCAAGAATGAGATTAAGGAGCAAATAGACTTCCGACAAGATGGCGGCATAGGTGAATGTGCCGTGCCTCCTTGCACAGCCAAACAAGGAAAAAAAACAGAAATTTACCTAAACAAAAACAGCCAGATCTGACAGAAAATTGAATTGAGAGGAAGTACGACAACCAAGGAATTAAAGAAGATACATTCTGGTGAGCAGGGAGGAGGGAGAGTGCTCGGGGACGCTGCAGCGAGCTGGTGAGCAGACGGCAGGACAGCGGTTAGAGGGGCGGTTCCCGAGGGGCTGCAGCACACCGAAAGACGGGGGTGCCGGACCTAAGCGCTGTCAGCGCCTGGCTCATTCGAACCCAGCGGGGCTGAGACTGGTGGACCGGGCAGGGCCGAATTCGAGGGCAGACGGACCGGGAGAGAAAGCAGAGCACAACCCATCGGTGCAGATTTAGAGCACCTGTGGGGGTGGAGTCGGCGGCGGGAGGAACTCCTGACCTCATAGGAGTGTTCGCTGGGGAGACCCGCGGGGATTGGAGCTGTGCAGCCCGTCCACCAACCCCGGAGCGACCCCCGGAGCCAGCGCAGAGGGGCTCGAATTGCTTGCAGGAGTCGGTGTGGGTGCAGAGAGCGGAGCAGGCGCCATTGTGCTCTCAGGTCCCACCCCCACAGGCTACGTCACAACACAGCGACCGTGAGTTTCCCTGCCCAGGTGAACCCCAAGGCTCCGCCCTCCTCACAGTAACAGGCTCACCGAGGGAAAAAAAATGGCCCAAAGAAAGGAACAGATCAAAGCTCCAGAACTGACCGACCAAGAGATAGCCAACCTATCAGATGCACAGTTTAAAACCCTAGTAATCAGGATGCTCACAGAATTTGAAGAAAAATTATCGAAATTGCTTGAACAAATGAGGAAAGATCTGCAGGGAACCAATAGGGATAAGAAGGAAACTGGGACTCAGATCAACGGAGTGGACCAGCAGAAAGAAAAAAACATCCAACCAGAAAAGAATGAAGAAACAAGAATTCAAAAAACAGAGGAGGGGCTCAGAAACCTCCAGGACATCTGTAAACGGCCCAACATACGGATCATAGGGCTGCCAGAAGGAGAAGAAGAAATCCAAGGAATTGAAAACTTATTTGAACACATAATGATGGAGAATTTCCC
>PVJI01017804.1:0-15626 GCA_004026765.1 Micronycteris hirsuta | reverse complement strand
AAAGGAAAGGATCCTAGAAGCAGCCAGAGAAAAGGAGACAGTTACCTACAAAGGAATCCCCATAAGTCTGTCAGCTGATTTCTCAAAAGAAACCTTACAGGCAAGAAGGGGCTGGAGAGAAGTATTCCAAGTCATGAAAGGCAAGGACCTACATCCAAGAATACTCTATCCAGCAAAGTTTTCATTTAGAATGGAAGGGCAGATACAGTGCTTCTCAGGTAAGGTCAAGTTCAAGAAGTTCATCACCACCCAGCCTTTATTGTATGAAATGTTAAAGGGAGTTATATAAGATATGGAGGAACATCAATAGGGGAGTGGTAGGGGGAGAGGGTGGGAATGGGGCACAGAAAAGGTTGCATAAATGGTAGGTAGACAACAGACAGGGGGAGGTTAAGAATAGTATAGGAAGTGCAGAAGCAGAAGGACTTATGTGTATGACCTATGGACAAAACTAAAGGGTGGGGAAAGGGGGGGTAAGGGGGTGGGGGGCAAGAAGGAGGGTAAAGTGGGACAACTGTAACAGCATAATCAATAAAATATAGTTAAAAAAAGAAACTTCAAGATTTAACAGTCAAAATTGGAGGGAACATTTGAAAGATATTTAACTGTCTTCAAATATCATTTTGAGTTGTTCAGAAATATTACATGGTTAATAAAGTTAATTGCAAAATGATAAAAAAAAAAGTGACCCTGGCTGATGGCTCAGTGGATTGAGCACAGGCCTACAAACCAAAGGGTTACCAGTTCGATTCTCAGTGAGGTCATATGCCTGGGTTCCAGGCCAGGTCCCCAGTTGGGGACATGCAAGAGGCAACTACATATTGGTGTTTCCTTCCATCTCTCCCTCTCCCCCTCCCTTCTCTAAAAATAAATAAATTAGATAGGAAAGGACAAAAACTGTGTGATTTTTATCTTTATAGGCCATTGGTAAATGAAACAAAAAAGTAATGAACAAAAATTTTTTAAACTCATAAACACAGACAACAGAACGGTGATTATCAGAGGGAAATGAGGGTGAGGGGGAAATGGGGTAAAAGGAATCAACTATATGGTAATGAAAGGAAACTAGACTTTTGATGGTGATCACACAGCAGAGTATACAGATAAACTATAATGCTGGACACCTGAAATTTATATAATGTTATTAACTTACCTCAATAAAAATTTTATAGTTTAATGTACTTTAATAGCAAACTTACAGGAACAACACAGAAGACAGTTAACCTTAAACACATGTACTTGTGCTCTGACTGATGTTGCTCTGTGGGTTGGGTGTCATATCACAAGGTGAAAGGTGGCCAGTTGGATTCCCTATGAGGGCACATGCCTGAGTAGCTGGTTCTGTATTGGACAGGCATGTACAAGATGCAACCAATCCATGTTTCTTTCTCACATTGATGTTCCTCTCCCTCTCCTTCTCCCTCCATTCCCCTCTCTCTAAAAATAAATAAATAGAATTAAAAAAAAAACCATGTACCTGCGTGTGTCAATAGGACAACTCAGAAAACTATAATGTGAACGGATGGAATCTACTGTATGACAAAAATGCTATAAACACCATTTAGTTGCATTCAGTAAGAAATTTAATTGTTGGCTTTTTTTTTAAATCCAAATGCTGACAATGTCCAGAAAAATTTAACAAGTTTATTTATAATTGTTATAAAGCTGAACTTATACACTGAAACACTTTGACTTGCATTAATGCTTTATGTGTCTGCATTTATATTAAAAATTCACACACAAATGAAAATGGAAAAACTGCCAATACTTGATTTCTTTCCTCTATTTTCTACTTTTAATCATATACTTAGGTACCACTTGACCCCATGAAAAACAAATATCTAATGTTCAAAACTACCAATAACAGGAAGAAGAGAGTTTTTTTAAAAGAATGAAATGTTTCCTATCATAGTGGATTCTTAAGCATGTTCTTCACATATGCAGCATGCTACTTGGATATATTTGGCATCACTGGTGCATGTTTGGCATGGATAGCACACAGGTTGGTATCTTCCAAAAGGCCAACCAGATAGACCTCACTTGCCTCTTGCGAAGCACCAGTTGCTGCACTCTGGAAGCAGATCGGTTTTGAAGTTCTGAACAATTTCTTGCACCAGAGGCTGGAAGGAAAGTTTGTAAATCAGAAGTTCAGTGGACTTCTGATAATGTCTAATTTCACAAAGTGCAGAGGTACCAGGCCTGGCACAAGGAGGTTTCTTCACCCCTCCAGTAGAGGGCGCACCCTTACAAGCTGCTTTGGTAGCCAATTACTTCCTGGGAGCTTTACCTCCAGTAGATTTGTGGGCAGTCTGCTTTGCAAGAGGAATAGAGACCTCCTTACTTACCCTCTTTCTCCTTGGGCTTGAGCTGGAGAACTGGAGGCCCCATTGGTAATAGAGAGCAATGATGGCACAGCAGCAGCTGCAAACACCTCAATAAATTTTTTAAAACTTAAATAAATAAAAAATTCCTATCATGATGGTGAGGTCTTTAAAAACAAGGACAGCACAATTTAATTCTCTTTATCTTCTATTTATATTACATACATATGTGAATGTGTGTTGCGAATTCTGGCCATCAAAATTCGTATTGCCATGGCAGGCGCATGAATAAATTCACATTTAATACACTGGATTAGAAATTCCAGGACTACACGACCACTCCATTATCATCTTGGAGAGGCCCCGAGCCACGTGTTCACCGGCCTTTTATTGCTGCTTCGCGGGCACATTACATCTGAATGGTCTTCATTAACTATGCATGGATTTTAGATTTACATTAGGTGGTAGACGCCCAAGATGGCGCATCAAGAGGATAGATATGCAGATGGAAAGACAATAGACTTGGGCTGAACTCACTGGAATAACAATGCGGGTCTAGGGAAGCTAGGCATGCATTAGCATCAGTTCTTTTGATTCAGGGAGAGAGAGGTTTTAGCAAGAGCAAGTTTTAAATCTAAGAAATATGCCATCCTGATTTATCCACAGGAAATTCCACTGTCACACATGTGGGTCCTGTTTGCCATCCCATGTTCCACGGGAGTCCTTGCTCCCTTAGACGTGAAACATTAGAGCTACAATTCCCACAGTGGGATGCATGAATTCCCTTTAAATGTGTAGGTGTATAAATATATGTGTGTGTATGTATGTGTGTGTGTGCGTGCACGTGTGTGTGTGTATCTTTATCCCTTCCTTTTAATTCCCCCCACTCTCTTTCCCATAACTTACTCCTCTCCCCGACATTGACACTATGGGTATTGTGTCATGGAAACAACCATTAAAACTTGCATCTTTATTTCCTGTGGTGTCACCAGTTTGAATGTGACATAAGAACTTAGGGCCCTGGCTGCTGTGGCTCAGTGGATTCAGTACGGGCCTGCAAACCAAAGGGTTGCTGGTTCGATTCCTAGTCAGAGCACATGCCTGGGTTGTGGGCCAGGTTCCCGGTAGGGTGCACATGAAAGGCAACCACATATTGATGTTTCTCTCCTCTCTTCTTCCCTCCCTCCCCTCTCTAAAAATAAATAAATAAAATCTTAAAAAAAAAAAAAAAAAAAAAAACTTAGAGCCCTGGTTGGTGTGGATCAGTGGATTGAGTGCTGGCCTGCGAATCAAAGGGTCACCTGTTCAATTCCCAGTCTAGGGCACGTGCCTGGCTTGCGGGTCAGGTTCCCAGTGTAGAGTGCATGAGAGGCAACCACACATTGATGTTTCTCTCCCTCTCTTTCTCCCTCCTTTCCCCTCTCTAAAAATAAATAAATAAATAAATATCTTTAAAAAATAACTTAGGAGGATGTGCTAGCACGGGCAAGAGTGTCAGAATGGAATGAAGTGCAGCTACATCATAGGACAGTTTCCATTCTATCATGAGTGTCCACCACCTTCTCATCTCCACAGTCTCATCTTGGGGCACCTCATGAGAAGTTCTTCTCATGTAGCAAACATTGTGCATCAATAGCACACAGGTGACAGTAGCAGAAGGAGCAGTCTTTGTTGTAGCAGCCCAAGGTGGGGCTGCCTCCTGGCAGTGGGAACGTTTCATTTCTCTGGCAATTTCCAGCACTTCCAGCAGGTCATAGAGCCTGCCACAGACCAGGTAGATTCCACTGGCCCAAAGAATAAAACTGTCACAGACCAAAAATTTATTGCTGTCAAGAGGCAGTTCAAGGATTTGTAACTTTGTAACAGGGTGCAGCCAAGGAGGGGTCCCAAATGAGGATTTGTAATGGGGTCTGGAACTCAAGGTGTCCAGGAAATATTAGAAATATATGTAAGATGTCCTCACCCCCACAAGTCTGAACTGGCAGGGGATGGGACTCCTGGAGCAGGACCATTCAGAGCTGTTTTGTTTAACAGTAGCTTTGCAGATAACCTCTGGCATGGTCATTTAGCATATCTATAGCCTTTAACTGGTTTCATAGGTATGTTAAATAGCTGTAAAGCTGCTTTGAGCCAGGGGGATGGAAGTTACTTCCACCCAAGATGTAACTGAGAAGCAACTTCCCCTGGACACAGCGCCTGTGTGAAAACTTGGAGATGATTGGCTCTGTGCCATGGGGGTCACACCTGCCCACAGTTAACATGGCAGCCCAATAAAGCTAGAAGAATATGAAGTGCTGGTGGGTGTAGCCAATTGAAGGAGGAGTCGGAAATGAGGCTGCAGAGGAAGATTGATGCGGGTATTTAAACCCAGGCATGGCAGCCATAGCTCTCTCTCTCTTGCTGGACCAGAAGGGTAGGAGTGGGGACCCCTCCACCTGAGAGACAGGCGCTCCCTCTCTCTCTCTCGCTCTCTCACTGTCTCTCACTCTGGAACATGCGGCTTTGGGGCTCCCTTTGCCACGCAGCTTAGGAAGCTGGGAAGCAAGATGTAGCAGCGATGCCGAGCTCTCTTTGCAGTTTGGAAGAATGCAGGAGAGACTCTGCAGGAAGGGCTCTGGACCATGAGGCTTTGGAGGAGTGGGGACCCCTCAGCTTGAAAGACAGAGAAAGGACCACGTGGCCTTGGGTGGCTTCCTTTGCCACGTGGCCTAGGAAGCAGGAGAGACTTTGCCTGGAAGAAAAGGGGAGAAAGGACTCTTGCTGGTGGGCCATGAGAAGGTGCCACATGGTTTTGGACAAAGTGAAGATCGCAGTGGCAACACAGTGGACGGTGTCGGAACCGAGGGCCTGCCTGAATCACGGACTTCTACTTCTTCCCTGAGATACGGTACCCTGGACTGGGCAAAAAGGGAGAAGGAAAGACTGTACATTTGTGGGTATTCTAGAGAACGGGTATTCCAAAGAACTCTAGTATCTTAAAGGGGACCTTAAGTCATTACTCCAAGCCTGTATAACTTGTAAATAAATAATTCCTTTCCTTTTCACTAGTCTCTGGCATTAAGAGACGTCTTTCCATTGGCAGCGGGCATAACGAACCTGGTGCGGGGTTGGGGGATCGTTGGGTGTCCCCTGCCTTGCTCTGTAACAACTTCAGTTCCCTACCACCTCCTGAAGTGGTGGGCAGGGTGGACTTTGAGCCCAAAATAGTCTATTGGCTGCCACTCTCAGTGGTTGCGTTTTTATAAGGAAGCCCACAGGCCAAGGACTGAGGACCATAAACATATTTTTCCCAGCAGTGTCACCATTTAAACCTTGGGTGGGCAGCCCTAGCTGGTGTGGCTCAGTGGATTGAGCACTGGCCTGTGAACCAAAAGGTCACCAATTTGATTCCTGGTCAGGGCACATGCCTGGGTTGTGGGCCAAGTCCCCTGCTGGGGGCATGTGAAAGGCAACGGATTGATGTTTCTCTCCCTCTTTCTCCCTCCCTTCCTCTCTTTCTAAAATCAATAAATAAAATCTAAAAAATAAAAATTGAAAAAAGAAAAAATAGAGTTCTATATCCTATCCCCCTCCTCCTCAAAAGAAAACCTGGTGTGGGCCACCAAGCTCCTCCACTCTTTGTGGTGGTGCTGCTGCTACTCCTCCTCCTCAGTGTTGAACTTGGAGCTGTTGGGAATGCTTTTATGCTGTACCTTAACTTTGTTCTGTGTTTTCATGGTCTTCTTAAAGGTGGGTTCTTCAGGAGTGTGGCTGCATAATTTGGGGGATAAAAGGGTCCAAAGGAGTTTCTCTTGTTCCAGTAACTAGCCCATTTGCCACACAAACATCAAACTAAGTGCCTCTTGTCAGCATAAGAAACATTCAAACCTGTAGAGAATTTTGGTCAGTTTATTTGAGTCAAACTGATGACAATTGCAGGGAAACAATATCTGAATGGATTAAGAATATCTCAATGTGCTCCAGAGAATGGCAGTTTAGAACATTATTTTATAGATTAAAATCAAAGGAGGAGACATAAGGGGGTTACATGAAATCCATTGGTGATAGATTTGGGAGGCTGAAGAAAGCAAAGTGAGACAGGGTGGAGATAACCTCTGGGATTGGATAAAAGGTAAAATGATAGACACATACTTCTTTTACATAGGTAGGTAAGAGATAGTTAACAGTCAACAATTAACGAGATAAAAATAGCAATGTGATTTGTGGTCTCAGTTTATGCCTGACTGTAAGAGGGTGCAGCTAGGGGGACCCCAAAAGAAGGATTTTTAGTGGGGTCCAGAACTCAGGGTGTCCAGGAAATATTAAAAATATGGGATGTCCTCACCCCCACAAGTCTGAGCTAGGGGATGGGATACATGGAGCAGGGCCATTCAGAGCTGTTTTGCATAGCAACAGTTTTGCCAATAATCTCTAGAATGGTGGTTTAACATTTCTATAACCTTTAAGTGGTTTCATGGATATGTTAAATAGCTGTGGCCATGCTTTGAACCAGGGAGAAGGGAGTGACTTCCACCCAGGATGTAACTGGGAGGAAACGCCCCCTGGTTATTGCACCTGCAGGACAGCTTGGAGATGATTGGCTCCATGCCATGGGACCACACCTGCCCAGAGTTACTATGGCAGCCCAGTAAAGCTGGAAGAATAGGGGAATGCTGGCAGGTGTAACTGAATGTGGGAGGAGTCAGAAATGGGGCTTCAAAGCCCCATTTGGCACTGGGATTTAAACCCAGGTGTGGCAGCCATACCTGAGCAGGACCACACGGCTTTTGGCAAGAGAGGGAGAACCTTGCAGCTTTGGGTCTCCCTTTGCCACACAGCTTAGGAAGCCAGAAAGCAAGATGTAGCAGTGATACAGAGCTCTTTCTTAGCAGTTTGGAAGAATGCAGGAGAGACACTGTGGGAAGGAAATGGGGTTAAAAGGACTCTTACTGATGGGCCATGAGACGGTGCCATGTGGTTTTGGATTAAAAACTGGAGATTCCAGCGACACAGCTGATGGTGCTGGGAACCAAGGGAGGCCTACCAGCTGAGCACTTATTACTAGGAAGAACTGGGGCTACTTGAGCCATGGACTTCTATTTATTTTCCTGAGATACAGTACCCCGGACTGGGCAAAGCAGGGAAGGAAGGACTGTGTGTGTTTTTGGGTGTTTTAAGCGACTTCTGGATTTTAATGAAAACATTAAGTCACTACTCTTAAGTCTGTATAACACCTGAATAAATAATTCCTCTCCCTTTCACCAATCTCTAACATGGAGAGCTATAATTCTCTGGCGATGGGCAAGGTTAACCTACTACAGGGGGACCCCAGGAGAAGGGTGGAGTCCATTCAGTAACATTTTGGGACTCCCTTTCCTGGCAGCCAACCAGGGAAAATCATGGGAGACCCCATGTGCAGTAGCTTTAAAGTAATACAACTACTTGCACATGTGCAGTAAAAGCCCGCCAAAACTCGCCAGGAAGGACTCACCTTGTAAGAATAGAATCCTTCCAGCCCATGACATCCATCTGTGCTTGGAGTTGGCCTGCTCCCATGTTCTCTGATATAAACTCTGGGTGTTTGGTTCAATTCTTTGTCCTGATCACCAAGAACCTGGTTACCTGTTCCCACCTGTGACACAAGGGGTTTGGGATAAAGGGAATTCACCTTGATACTACAAAGGTATGTTATCATAGATACAAAAATACAATAGGCAAGTTTAGCTAAGGTAAAGATTGACCTTTGTTGGGGAAAAATACTAGCCTAGGACATGACTGACTACCTGCCATGAACTGCTTTTAGTTAATAAGTTTTCATTTTAGACCATCCTTTGTGGTTACTTTAGGTCTCTGAGTTTGTAAGATTGCCTTTCAGGTCTCTCCTGAGCTTGTCAGGCAAATACGTGGCCCCTTCTCTTCCTCCATAACAGAAGACTCACCACAGGTACCTGCAGCATACAGGAGGAAGCTGGGAGCAACTTACTCTCAGTGCTACTGGGTGGAGGGCTCAAAGACCTTTGCCCCTTCTGACCCCTCACCAATTTGGTCTGTTCTTTTTCTTCAGTATTGATGATGCTACAAATGGCTACAAGTTCACATTTACTTACTACATGGATAAAAGGGGGAAAAGACTTGATCTTCGCATCAGTTTTATACACTGGCTAGGGGGCATATTTTTGTTTGATTTGTTTGTTGGGTTTCTATAATGGGAAATGATTGTTTGGTTTTCTGCTTCCTTAGATATGCCACAAGTTTCCTTCTCTGCCTTCTCTGCCCCTGCTTTTTTGGCTTTGGTGCTCCATCTGCAGAACTTTCTGGTATCTGAAGGGGCTGAGGTGGTGGCTGCTGCTGTTTTCTTTATTGATAGTACCGATGGATCTCCCCTTCTTTTCTATCCTAGGGGGCTCTCGTTTAGGGAAAATTGTCACAATATGTGTTCTCCTCTCTTTTTTTTTTCACTTTAAAAGATTTTATTTTTAGAGAGAGGGAAAGGGTAGGAGAAAAAGAAGGAGAGAAACATCGATGTGCATGTGTGTGAAAGATACATGGATCAGTTGCCTCTGGCTGGCACTCAACCCACTGAGCCACACCAGCCAGGTGGGGAGCAGGGGTTCACTTTTTCTTAAGTAAGCCTTGGGTTTGCCTTAGGGGACAGTATGCTGGCTGGAGGTACTTTCTTAGAGTCAGGAACTGCTCTATCCTAGATGAGCACAATATCTACTCTGGGTAGTTCTGCTGGTTTCCTTGGTAACTACTTTGCTGCAGGACAGGACTGCATTACTGTTCAGCAGCACAGAAGCAGGCCCACAGCCCTCTTTCAGGAGCTCCCAGTTGGATCCTTCAGGCTGGGCTGCCCTGGGCTGGAGACAGGAGGGGAGCAAGCAGCAGTGGGCTTCTCTGAACCAGGTGAGGGTGGCTGACCCTCCACCACCTCCAGCTTCCACACCACCCCTGCCAGGGGAACAGACAGGACCTCGGCTCTTAGAAGCTCATTCTGGCCTGCACCCTCACTCCCAGTTTGGGTGTGCCTCAGCAGGGCTCCCATGGAAGATGCCTCGGCTGTCTGGCAGGGCTCTCTTTATCTTCTATACCATTAAGCATGGGCTCAAATAAGCTCTCAAAAAGTATTTAGCTGATTGCTAGAACTGCTTTTTCTGTAGATGTTCACTTGTGTTTTAAATGAAATTATCCAGTTTGGTTTTTTTTAACATGGGTTAAATGTCATTGTTGCTTACCATTAATCAAGGTCAGGGACCAAGTTTACCTTAGTTACTGCTGTATCCAGAGCCATTGTCAAGCAGTAGTCCACTGCTTGAAGAGATGACTCAAGTAGTGTTGAAATAATTGATTAATGAAAGTTAACTACTTTTTAAAGTTAACTGCTTTGAAATAAATAAATATTTGCATTTATTAATTTTTAGGAAGGACTCATAAATATTTTAAGTGTTATAAAATAGAGCAAAAATATAGTTTTTGACATTCTCTCAGATTTTATAAAGACATGTTTAAGGGGCACAATTGCCCACGTGCATTCAGAACCAGAAAGAGCTTTGCTCACAGGAGCTCAGCCATGGATATGGTGTCTTTGTCAGATGTGTTCAGGATGAACAAAAACCCATTTTGTGACTCCAAGTCAGCCAACATCTGAATAGGAAACAAAACATTTATAGTTCATGTTTTCGTGAAATGCCTAATGGCTTTTCATTGCATTTACAGATTTCAGATTCATTTATATATTCAATATTCATGACTGCATTGTTGATTAAATTCCCCAGGGTCTTTCTGTGCTATGGTTCTTTGCCCCTATCCTTAGGAATTGTGGCTCTCAATACCAGAGTTTGATAAAAAGGAAAGAACTATTTATTCAAAAGTTATACAGGTTTAGAGTAATGGAAAAATGTCACCATGAAGTCCCAAAGTCCCTTAAAACAAGCACAAACACACACAGTTCCTCCTTCTCTGCTTTACCCCGTCAGGCCAATCAGGGGTACCGTATCTCAGGAAAACGAAATAGAAGTCTGTAGCTCAGCTAGACTCCTGATTCCTCCCAGTAATCAATGCTTGGCTGGCAAGTATCCTGCAGTCCCCAGCACAATCAGCTGTGTCACCGCTGCAACCAATCTCCAGTTCTTAATCCAAAACCACGTGGCACCTCATGGCCCACCAGTTAGAGTCCTTTCACCCCCTTTCTTCCCACGTGGTCTAGCATTGTCCTCTGTCTAGTCCTGTATTGTCTTTCTCGTCCCTCGTGGAGGCTCACCTTTAGTTTAAATACCAACCTGGAACCCCTCTGTAACCCCATTTCTGACTCCTTCCACAATCAGCTACACCTGCTAGCACTCCCCCAGTTTTCAGTCTTTCTTGACTGCCATAGTAAGTCTGAGCAGGCGTAGAAACAAACCATCTCCAAGCTCTTATGCAGGAGCTGTCATCAGGGGGAGCTGTCTCCCATTTATGTCATGAGTCAAAGTTACGCATACCTCCTGGCTCCATTCTGGCTGGAAGACTAGTCTGCTATCATTGATATACAAAATAACCATTTTGCATATCAGGCATGAAACTGGCCTGCAAAATAACTCTCAATGGCCCTGCTCCATGTGTCCCTTCCCCCAGCCAGGCCTATTATCCCATATTCCAGAACACCCCAAGTTCTGGACCCCATTACAGCCTGACTACTAGTAACTTGTACTTTATCAATGGGCAGAAGTCAGACTGGCTAGGACAGAAGAGGGTCACTGAAAGCACCCTTTATCTCACTGTTGAGACTCAGACCAGGAAAATTAGATGATTCTTCCACAGTTACCCAAATAGTAAATGGTTGCACAGAAACCCAATGTGCAAGGGTCCCATTGCGATGATCCTCCATATAAGCCAGATTGATGTTTTGCTGTACATATATGCATGTACATGTGTGGGTTCCTTGCTTTGTACAATAGTATGGGACTATAAAAGTGACCATGCAAGCTGAAATCATGCAAAGCAATCTTAGCACTCAATGGGAAAAATGATTGCTTTGTCATATTTAATTTTTTTTCCAAAACATTAAGAAATCTGACAATGCTAAAAGTAATGTTTACTTGGTATTCTGTAACAATACATTACAAACATTGAGAATTAAAATGTTTTTAAAGCCTACCAAGAGTATTGTAGTTTTGTTATTGGACAGGGGCCTGGCCCTGAGTGGGTCTGCCGAGGGCCAGCTATAGTATGTAGATTCTTGACTTCGTGTAGAAAAGATTTTACAAGAGTCCAGGTGACTATGAGGATCCATTTGTTAAGGCTGGGAACAATGAAACAAGGAAGGGTTTAGCATAGAAGTAGCAACAGGAGAGCCTAGGCTGGGCTGCCTTAGCTCACAAGCAAGTCAAAAGAAAAGGGCGGAGCTTTGGGAACAGGTTCAGGGGATAAGCCTGGGACAAGCTATCAGCTTCTCATTGCCTTAGATAGAAGACAAATGCCTGTGAAGAAAGAAGTAGGTGGTGGGGGAGATAGAGAGAAGAAAGGAAAGGGAATAGTGATGGCTACTCCCTAGAAGGAGAGCACAGATGCTATGTTCTTTGTCTTGATGTTATAGAACAGACCAGGGTGGGGGTGGGTGGAGGTGAATGATATACTATTATTACCAAAAGGACCCCCCTTTTTTCCGGGGGTCTCCCCGTACCAAGTTCACCACCAGGGGAAAGGTGTCTCTCAATGCCAGAGATTAGTGAAAAGGACAGGAATGATTTATTTAAAAGTTATACAGACTTAAAGTAACGACTTAATGTCTTCTTTAAAATACTAAAGTTCTTTAGAATACCCACAAACACACACAGTCCTTCCTTCCCCTTTGCACAGTCCAGGGTACCGTATCTCAGGAAAATTAGAACTCTGTAATTCAGACTCCTGACACCATCAGCTGTGTCATCACTGCTGTTACAGAGCAAGGGCTGACAGGGCACCCAGCAATGCCCCAACCCTGCACTAGGTCCATTATGCTCGCCGCCAATGGAAAGACGTCTCTCAATGCCAGAGACTTGTGAAAAGGAAAATAATTATTTATTTACAAGTTATACAGGCTTAGAGTAATGATTTAAGGTCTCCTTTAAAATACTAAAGTTCTCTAGAATACCCACAAACACACACAGTCCTTCCTTCCCCCACTTTGCCCAGTCCAGGGTACCGTAGGAGAAGAAGTAGAAGCGTGATTCAGGCAGATTCTCAGTTCTGGCACCATCTGCTGTGTTGCCACCGTGATCACTAGTTAATCCAAAAGCAGGTTAATCCAAAAGCATGTTAATCCAAAAGTATGTTACTCCAAAACCATGTGGCACCCTCTCATGGTCCACCAGCGAGAGTCCTTTCTCCCCTTTTCTTCCAGGCAAAGTCTCTGCTGCTTCCTAGGTCGTGTGGCAAAGGAAGGCACCCAAAGCCACGTGGTCCTGCCTCTGTCTCTCCCGACTCCTCAGCCTCGTGGTCCAAGAGAAAGATATGGCTGCCGTGTCTGGGTTTAAATACCTGCACCAATCTTCCTCTGCAGCCTCATTTCTGACTCCTCCTTCAATCGGCTACACCGGCCAGCACTTCATATCCTTCCAGCTTTATTGGGCTGCCATGTTAACTGTGGGCAGGCATGGCGCCATGGCACAGAGCCAATCATTTCCAAGTTTTCACACAGGCGCTGTGTCTAAGGGGAGTTGCCTCTCAGTTACCTCTTGGGTGGAAGTAACTTCCATCCCCCTTGCTCAAAGCAGCTTTACAGCTATTTAACATAACTATGAAACCAGTTAAAGGCTATAGATATGCTAAATGACCATGCCAGAGGTTATCTGCAAAGCTACTGTTAAACAAAACAGCTCTGAATGGCCCTGCTCCAGGAGTCCCATCCCCCTCCAGTTCAGACTTGTGGGGATGAGGATAACTTCTATTTCTTTCCCTGAGATACGGTACCCTGGACTAGGCAGAGGGGAGAAGGAAGGACTGTGTGCATTTGTGTGTATTCTAGAGAACGGGTATTCCAAAGAACTCTGGTATCTTAAAGGGGACCTTAAGTCATTATTCCAAGCCTGTATAACTTGTAAATAAATAATTCCTTTCCTTTTCACCAGTCTCTGGCATTGAGAGACGTCTTTCCATTGGCGGCAGGCATAACAAACCTGGTGCAGGGTTGGGGAATCATTGGGTGTCCCCCGGCCTCGCTCTGTAACACACTGGGAAACTGGCCTGCAACCCAGGCATGTGCCCTGACTGGGAATTGAACCGGCGACCCTTTGGTTTGCAGCCCGTGCTCAATCCACTGAGCTATACCAGCCAGGGCAAATGTTTTATTGATTTTAAAGAGAAAAACATTACTTTGTTGTTCCACTCATTTATGCATGCATTGGCTCTTTCTTGTATGTGCCCTGACTGGAGATCAAACCCACAACCTTGTCATATGGGAAGATGCTCTAATCAACTGAGCAAGCCAGCCAGGGCCTTCATCATATAATTTATGATAGAGATAGTGTAACAGGGTGCAGTCAAGGTGGGGCGGCCCAAATAGGGATTTGTAAATGGGGTCCAGAACTCAAGGTGTCCAGGAAATATTAGAAAAAAGTATATATATATATATATATGATGCCCTCACCCCCACAAGTCCAATCTGGAGGATGGGACACAGGGAGTAGGGCCATTCAGAGCTGTTTTGTATAGCAGCAGCTTTGCAGCTAACCACTGGCATGGTCACTTAACATATCTATAACCTTTAACTGGTTTCATAGATATGTTAAATAGCTGTGGCCATGCTTTGAGCCAGGGGGTGGAAGGGACTTCCACCCAAGATGTAACTGGAAGGGGAGGAACACACTGCTTTTGAAGAGAGGGTAGAACCCTGTGGCTTTGGGGCTCCTTTAGCCATGCAGCTTAGGAAGCTGGGAAGCAAGATGTTGCAGCGATGCCGAGCTCTCTCTTAGCAGTTCGGAAGAATGCAGGAGAGACACTGCAGGAAGGAAAGTCAGGACCACGAGGCTTTGGAGGAGTGGGGACCCCTCAGCCTGGAAGAGAGAGAGAGAGGACCATGTGGCTTTGGGGCTGATCCTTTTGCCACGTGTCTTAGGAAGCAGGAGAGACTTTGCCTGGAAGAAAAGGGAGAAAGGACTCTTGCTGGTGGACCATGAAGAGGTGCCACATGGCTTTGGATTAACTAGAGATCACCGTGGCAACACAGTGGATGGTGCTGGAACTGAGGGGCTGCCTGAATCATGGACTTCTACTTCTTTTCCTGAGATACGGTACCCTGGACTGCTCAAAGGGCAGAAGGAAGGACTGTGTGTGTTGGTGGGTATTCTAAAGAACTTTAGTATTTTAAAGGAGACATTAAGTCATTACTCCAAGCCTGTATAACTTGTAAATAAATAATTCCTTTCCTTTTCACCAGTCTCTGGCATTGAGAGACGTCTTCCTTTGGCTGCAAGCACAACGAACCTAGAATGGTGGGAGGGCGCACAAAGGGGATCCTTTTGTTAGCAGTATATCATTGGGTGCCCCTGCCATGTTCTGTAACACTAGCATTTTTCTATATGCTCTCCTTTGTATTTTTAATGTCATGAAATGTCTACTAGGCTCCTTTAATTCGAAGTTATTTGCCAGCATGTCTCCCCCTAGGACACCTTCATCCTTTTCATCACACTTCCCTCATTTATATTGATGTTTCCTATCAGCAAACTCCTCTAGCTGCAGATCTAGAGTCTCTTGTACCACAGCAGTGTCAACATACCCCCAGTAAGCTATTTCATCGAAAACTCCATTTATTAAATTCAGTTTTACTCCCAGAATTATTACTTTTCATTTACTTGCTACACTTTCATCTTTGTTTAATAATTCCCTCTTTAAATCACCCATTTTAATGAAATGACATATGGTTTATTTGGGAGACAAAAAGCAACAAAACCACATGCTTTTATGTCCTTGAGTGAACTAAGGCTCACAGTGGTCACCAATAGAGTTTTTAGGAGAACTTTTTTTTTATATGACTGTTAACTGATTGTTACACACATTTGTTATTTATGTAGCGATCTATGGCCTGAAGAGCTAGCAGCCAAATGTATATTTTTTGCAATTACTCTGGTAACTGAAATTTAAACATGTTTTGGGGTATGGAGAGCAGGACCCAAAGCCATGTTTACAGCATACGCAGTACAGCAATGTCTCAGGGAGGTGATACAGCCTGTTAGCATGCACAGTACAATGTGGCAGGCATAATGTGTTTATCTGAAGGGCAACACCACCCTCTCAGTGAGGTGACATAATCAACATGTGCCTATCAGTACTGAGTAAAACAATATGCACTTATCTAAATTAAGAAAAACA
>PVJI01017803.1:0-34821 GCA_004026765.1 Micronycteris hirsuta | reverse complement strand
TCCGTAAATGTACCATAGTTTCTTGATCCACTCATTTGCTGATGGGCACTTAGGTTGCTTCCAGCACTTGGCTATTGTAAATTGTGCTGCTATGAACATTGGGATGCATAGGTCCTTTTGGGTTGGTGTTTCAGGGCTCTTAGGGTATAATCCTGGCAGTGGAATTGCTGGGTTGAAAGGCAGTTCCATTTTTAGTTTTCTGAGGAAGTTCCATACTGTTTTCCACAGTGGCTGCACCAGTCTGCATTCCCACCAACAGTGCAGTAGGGTTCCCTTTTCTCTGCATCCCCTCCAACAGTTATCTGTTGCTTTGTTTATGATGGCCATTCTGACTGGTGTGAGGTGGTATCTCATTGTGGTTTTAATTTGCATCTCTCTGATGGCTAATGATGCTGAGCATCTTTTCATATGTCTCTGGGCCTTCTGTATGTCCCCCTTGCAGAGGTCTTTTGCCCATTTTTTAATTAGGTTTTTTGTCTTCCTGGAGAGGAGTCGTGTGAGTTCTTTATATATTTTGGAGATCAAACCCTTGTCTGAGGTATCATTGGCAAATATGTTTTCCTATATAGTTGTTTCTATTTTTATTTTAATACTGTTTTCTTTAGCTGTGCAGAAGCTTTTTATTTTGATGAGGTCCCATTTGTTTATTCTTTCCTTTATGTCCCTAGCTCTAGGGGAAATATCAGTGAAGGTGTTATTGTGTGGAATGTCTGAGATTTCCCTACCGATGTTTTCCTCTAGGACTTTTATGGTGTCGCAACTCATATTTAAGTCTTTTATCCGCTTTGAATTTATTTTTGTGTATGGTGTAAGTTGGTGCTCAACTTTCATTTTTTTTGCATGTAGCTGTCCAGATTTCCCAACACCATTTGTTGAAGAGACTACTTTTACTCCATTATGGTTCTGCCACCTTTGTTGAAGTTTAATTGCCTGTAGAGACTTGGGTTTATTTCTGGGCTCTCTATTTTGTTCCATTGATCTATCTGTCTGTTTTTATACCAGTACCAGGCTATTTTGATTACAGTGGCCTTGTAATACAGTTTGAAATCAGGTATTGTGATCCCTCCTACTTTGCTCTTCTTTCTCAAAATTGCAGCTGATATTCTGGGTCGTTTATGGTTCCATATATATTTTTGAAGTGTTTGTTCTATATCTGAGAAATATGCCATTGGTACTTTAATAGGGATTGCATTGAATCTATAAATTGCTTTGGGTAGTATGGACATTTTGATGATATTGATTCTTCCAATCCATGAGCACGGTATATGTTTCCATTTGTTTATGTCTTCCATGATTTCTTTCTTCAGTGTTGTGTAGTTTTATGAATACAGGTCTTTTACCTCCTTGGCTAGGTTTATTCCTAGGTATTTTATTTTTCTTGTTGCTATATCAAATGGGATTTTTTCCCTTATTTCTGCTTCTGATGTTTCATTGTAGGTATACAAAAATGCCTTTGATGTCTGTATATTGACTTTGTATCCAGCTGTTTTACCAAATTCATTTATTATGTTGAATAATTTTTTGGTGGAGTCTATAGGATTTTCTATGTATGTTATCATGTCATCTGCAAACAATGACAGTTTTGTTTCCTCCTTTCCAATTTGGATGCCTTTTATTTCCTTTTCTTTTCTGATTTCTGTGGCTAAAACTTCCAGTACTATGTTGAATAGAAGTGGTGATAGTGGACAACCTTGTCTTGTTCCTGATCTTAGTGGGAAAGATTTTAGTTTTTGCCCATTGAGTATGATTTTGGGTGTAGGTCTCTCATATATGGCCTTTATAATGTTGGGAAATGCTCCCTCTATTCCCACTTTGCTGAGTGTTTTGATCATAAATGGGTGCTGTACCTTATCAAATGCTTTTTCCGCATCTATTGATATGTCATGTGATTTTCATCTTTGCTTTTGTTTATGTGATGTATTACGCTTATTGATTTGTGCATATTATAACATCCTTGTATCCCTGGGATGAATCCCACTTGGTCATAGTGTATGATCTTTTTAATGTGTTGCTGGATGTGGTTTACCAATATTTTGTTGAGGATTTTAGCATCTATGTTCATCAGCAATATTGGCCTGAAATTTTCTTTCCTTGTTGTGTCTTTATCTGGTTTTGGGATTAGGATGATGCTGGCTTCATAAAAAGAGTTTAGGAATCTTACATCATTTTGGATTTTTTAGAATAGTCTGTGAAGGATAGAGGTTAGTTCATCATTAAATGCTTTGTAGAATTCTCCTATGAAACCATCTGGTCCAGGGCTTTTGTGTGTCAGGAGTTTTTTGATTGCTGCTTCAATTTCATCTGCTGTTATTGGTCAGTTCAGGCTTTCTGCTTCTTCTTTATTGAGTTTTGGAAGATTATGTTTTTCTAGAAATTTGTCCATTTCATCTAGGTTCCATATTTCTTGGCATACAGTTCTTCATAGTAGTGTCTTACAATCCTTTGTATTTCTCTGGCATCAGTTGTAATCTCTCCTCTTTCATTTCTGATTGAGTTTATTTGGGCCCTCTCTCTTTTTCTCTTGATGAGCCTGCTTAAAGGCTTGCCAATTTTGTTTATGTTTTCAAAGAACCAGCTCCTGGATTCATTGATCCTTAGAATTGTCCTTTTAGTCTCTAAGTCGTTTAACTCTGATCTGATCTTGGTTATTTCCTTCCTTCTACTTGCTCTGGGTTGTCTTTGCTGTTGTTCCTCAAGTTCTTGTAGGCATAGGGTTAGGTTGTTTGTGTAAAGTGTTTCTGTTTTTTTTAGGTAGGCCTGTATCACTATGAACTTCCCTCTCAGGACTGCCTTCGCTGTGTCCCATAAGTTTTGGGTTGTTGTCAGTTCATTTTCATTTGTTTCAAGGAACTTTTTGATTTCTTCCCTAATCTCATCCTTGACTCATGCATTGTTTAATAGCATGCTATTCAGTCTCCATGATTTTGAGTGTTTTGGGTTTTTCTCCTTGGGTTGGTTTCTAATTTCAGTCCCTTGTGGTCAGAGAGAATACTTGATATGATTCAATTTTCTTGAATTTTTTGAGGCTTGTTTTGTGTCCTGTCATATGGTCTATATTTGAAACTGTTCCATGTGCATTTGAAAAGAATGTGTATTCAGCTTCTTTGGGGTGAAAGGCTCTGTATATGTCAGTTAAGTCCATTTGATCTAGGGCATTGTTCAATGCCACAATATCTTTGTTGATATTTTGTTTGGAAGATCTGTCAATTTTTGACAGTGGGGTGTTGAAATCCCCTACTATAATTGTGTTGCTGTCAATATCTTTCTTGAAGTCCTGCAAGATTTTCTTTATGTGTTTGGGTGCTCCTGTGTTGGGTGCATATATATTTACAATGTTTATGTCTTCTTGGTGGATTCTTCCCTTGAGTATTATGAAGTGTCCTTCTGGGTCTCTCTTTATGGCCTGTTTTTTGAAGTCTATTTTGTCTGATATGAGTATTGCTACCCCAGCTCTTTTTTCTTGTCCGTTTGCTTGGAAAACTTGTTTCCAGCCCTTGACTTTCAGTCTGTGTAAGTCTTTTGACCTGAGGTGGGTCTCTTGTAGGCAGCATATGTGTGGGTCGTGCTTTCTTATCCATTCCACTATTCTATGTCTTTTGATTGGAGCATTTAATCCATTTACATTTAAGGTTATTATTGATAGGTACTTATTCATTGCCAATTTTTTGTACCTGTGTTCCTCTCTCTCTCTCTCTCTTTTCAACTTCCTTTCCTTAAAGCAGTCCCTTTAGCATCTCTTGCAGAGCTGGTTTGGTGGAGGTGTATTCTTTGAGGCTTCTTTTGTCTGGGAAGCTCCTTATTTGGCCTTCTGTCTTGATAGAGAGCCTTGCTGGGTACGGTAGCCTTGGTTGCAGGCCTCTGGTTCTCATTACTTGGAATATTTCTTGCCATTCTCTTCTGGCTTGGAGTGTTTCCATTGAGAAGTCAGTTGCTAATCTTATCAGGGCTCCTGTGTATGTTACTTCCTGTTTCTCCCTTGCTGCCTTTAAGATTCTCTCTTTGTCTTGGAATTTTGCCATTTTACTGATGAAATGTCTTGAAGTGGGCCTCTTCGGGTTCCTCTTGATTGGGACTCCCTGTGTTTCCTGGATTTGTGTGACTTTTTCTCTCATCAGATTAGGGAAGTTTTCCATCATTACTTTTTCAAACAGGTTTTCTATCCCTTGCTTTTCTTCTCCTTCTGATATCCCTATTACACAGATATTGTGTTTCATGTTGTCCTGCATTTCCCTTAATTTCTCTTCATTCTTTCTGAGCCTCTTTTCCTTTTCTTGCTCTTTCTGGGTGTTTTTTTCTGTCTTGTCCTCCAGCTCGCTGATCCGATCCTCTGCCTCATCGAGCCGGCTTTTGATTCCTTCTATTGTGTTCTTCCGTTCAGAAATTGTATTCTTCATTTCCTCTTGGTCCTTGTTGATAGTTTCTGTTTCCTTTTTCATGTTGCTATAGTTTGCAGTGAGCTCATTATAGTTTCCCTGTAGTTTCTGGTAATTCTCTGTGAGGTCATTGAGCTTATTGAGCTTCCTGATAACCAATGATTTCAATTCAATATCTCATAGTTGACTTGCCTCTATTTCATTTATCATTGTTTCTGGGGTATCCTCCTTTCCTTTCCTTTGGGGATTGTTTTTTTTTTTTTTTTTTTTTTTGTCTTCCCACTCTTTGTGGGACTCTTCTTGTTAACCTCTGTTTCTTAAATTGATCTGTTCTGACTCCCTATGTTTATGGTATGAACTTCTATGGTAGAATACCTGTGAGATTCAGTGGTGCAGTCTCCTTAATCTCCTGAGCTCACTGGTCTTGGACTGTCATTTATGTTGGCTGTCTGTATGTCTTTGGATTTTGGTTGTTGTTGGGTCTTTCTTTGGTGGGTCCTTCCCTCCAGCTGGTTAACTGAGGGTCACTCCATCGACCACACCTTGTATTCTGTTGTGCAGGTATGGACAGGTTGTGTTGAAGCTGATTCTTTTTTTTCGAACAAGGTTTTGAGGCTTCTCTCTCATTCCTGTTCCATTGTTTGTTGTGGGTAATTTCTCCACCAATTGGTTGTATTTCCCGTTTGGTCCTGGATTGAGGTTAGAGCGGGTTCCACTACCTCCTTTACCTTCTTCCATTGTTTTCTGTTGGTGGTTCCTTTGTTCGTGGATTTCCTCTTCCAGCAAGTGTACTGGTGTTCACCACACCCGGCTTGCAAGTTCTCTGGAGTAGCAAAGTGAAATTGGTCTCACTGTCTCTGTTTTTTGGGATGACCCCTGTTTGGGTCTAACTCTGGTCTTTTCACAGCTGAAGGTTTTAATGTCTCACCTGTGGGAAAAGAAGAGAAGGAATAAAAATGGGGGGGAGGAAGGAAGGGAGAAGGAATTAGAAAAAGGAAAGGAATAAAGGAAGGAAGGAGGAATAAAAAAGAATGAAAGAAAGGAGGAAGGAATTACAAGAAAAATTTTTAATTAAAAAATAAAAATCAAAAATAAAAAAATAAAAGAGGGAAGGAAAAGAGGACTAATACAGGAAAGGGAGGAAGAAAGAATAAAAAAAGAAGATGGACAGAAAGGAAGAAGGGATTTAAAAAAGAAAGAAAGAAAAGCCTTCTGCTGGCTTTAAACTGGTCAGGCCTGTTCTTCTGGTCTTCCCGGCTGTGTCAGGCCAGGAAAGTGTTGGTTTCGCTTTTCTCCCTTTCCGAGAAGCACTCTTTGCTGTTGAACAGCCTCCAGCCCAGTTCCTAGGTGCCCTTCTGTGACCAGTCTAGGCCTTTAGTCCACTAGCTGTGCTGTTCTTGAGGTGCACCAATTAGGGGCAATTCACACACCGACTTCTTGCTCTTTGCTGGCCTAGATACTAGGGACTCTCAATGCTCCTTCTGGGTAGTTTAGACCTTCACTGAGTCAAGTCTTTCTGCCTGTATACTGCTACTTTTTTATCCACTTGCCTACTGATGGGCACTTGGGCTACTTCTTTATCTTGGTTATTATAAATAATACTGCAATGAACATGGGGGTGCATATATTCTTTTGAATTAGTATTATAAGTTTCTTCAGATATATTCAGAAGTGGAATTGCTGGTTAAAGACAGTTTCATTTTTTGTATTTTCAAGACCCTGCATACTGTTTTTCATAGTGGCTGCGCCAATTTGCATTCCTACCAACAATGTATGAGGGTTCCCTTTTATCCACATACACGCCAACACTTATTGTTTGTTGTTTTATTAATGACAGCCATTCTGACAGGTGTGAGGTGATATCTCATTGTGATATTAATTTACATTTCTGTGATGATTAGTGATGTTGAATATATTTTCTTATGTCTATTGGCCATCTGTATGTCCCCTTTGGATCTGTTCAGGTCCTTTGCCCATTTTATTAATTGTATTGTTTGTGTTTTTGGTGCTGAGTTGTATGAGTTCTTGAAAAATTTTGGATATCAAGCCCTTATCAGATGTACCATTGGTGAACATATTCTCCCATTCAGTGGGTTGTCTTTTCATTTTGTTGATGGTTATCTTTGCTTTGCAAAAACTTTTTAGTTTGATAGAGTCCTATTTGTTTGTTTTCTCTCTTGCACAAAAACATATATCAGAAAAAAATATTACTAAGAAAAATGTCTGAGATTTTACTTCCTATGTTTTCTCCTAGAAGTTTTATGGTTTTGAATCTTACATTATGGTCTTTAAGCCATTTTGAGTTTATTCTTTTATATAATGTAAGAGGGCAGTCTAGTTTAATTTTTTGCATGTATCTGTCCAATTATACCAATACCATTTATTGAAGAGATTGTCTTCAGTGATAGTATATTGTATTGTTCTTGCCTTCTTTGTTAAATATCAATTGCCCATATAGGCATAGGTATTTTCCTGGGCTCTCTATTCTCTTCCATTGATCTATATGTCTGTTTTTATGCCTGTACCATGCTGTTTTGATTACTATAGCTTTGTAGTATAATTTGACTTCAGGTAGTGTGATACCTCTAACTTTGTTCTTCTTTCTCAAGATTGTTGTGGCTATTTGAGGTCTTCTGTGGTCCAATACAAATATTTGGATTATTTATTCTAGTTCTGCAAAATACACCATTGGTATTTTGGTAGGAACTGAGTTGGATCTATAGATTGCTTTGGGTACAATGGACATTTTAATGATGCTAATTCTTCCCATCCATGAACGTAATATATGCTTCCATTTATTTGTGTCTTCTTCAGTTTCTATCTTCAGTGATTTTGTGAGTACAGGTCTTTTACCTCCTTGATTGAATTTGTTTTTAAGTATTTTATGTTTTTGGATGCAATTGTAAATGGGACTGTTTTCTTAATTTCCCTTTCATTATTGGTGTATAAAAGTTCCACCAATATCTGGATATTTATTTTTTATTCTTCTGCTTTACTAAATTTATCAGTTCTAGTAGTTTTTTGGTGGAATCTTTAGGTAGGGTTCTCTATGTATAGTATCATGTAATCTGCAAATAAGTTTTACTTTTTACTTTTCAATTTGGATTCCTTTTATTTCTTCTTCTTGTCTCATTGACCAGGACTTCCAGTAATGTGTTGAATAAGAGTGATGAAAGTGATCATCCCTGTCTTGTTCTTGATCTTCAGGAAAACGCTTTTAGTTTTTCCCCACTGAGTATGACGTTAGCTGTTGGTTTGCTATATATGACCATTATTATGCTGAGGTACGTTCCCTCTATTCCCACTTTGCTGAGGGTTTTCATCATAAATGAGTGACAGATTTTCAAATGACTTTTATCCTTCATTTCGTGTATGTGATATATCACATTATTTGAATTGCAGATATTGGACCAACCTGTATCCCAGAAATAAATCTCACTTGATCATGGTGTATGATGTTTTTAAATGTATTGCTGGATTTGGTTCATTGATATTTTGTTGAGGAGTTTTACGTCTATGTTCCTCAGGAATATTGGCTTATAAGTTTCTTTCCTTGTAGTGTTTTATTTGGTTTTAGACTTAGGTTAATGCTGGTCTCATAAACTAAGATTGGGGGTATTTTCTCCTCTTGAATTTTTGGAGTAGCTTGAGAAGGACAGATGTTAGCTCTTCTTTGAATGTTAGGTAAAATTCACCTATGAAGTCATAGGTCCGGGAATGTTTTTTGTTGGAAGTTTTTTTTTTATTACTGCTTTAATTTCGTAAGTTGTAAACAATGTGTTCAGATTTTCTGTTTCTTCTTGATTCAGTTTTAAAGATTATAGGTTTCTAGGAATTTATCTCTTTCTTCTAGGTTGTACAATTTGTTAGCATACAGAGTGAGGCAAAAGTAGGATTATAGCTTGAGTATGTAAAACACAGAATTCATTCTTGTATTATTTATTAATTATCGTCTTATTTTCTACACAAAAACTATAAACCTATTTTTGCCCCACCCTGTGTAGTTGTTCATAATGTAACAGGGGCCCAAGAGGGGGCCCCAAATGGGGATTCATAATGGAGTCCAGAAGAGCTTGGAGATGATTGGCTCCACACCTCAGGGCCACACACACCTGGAATGCTGGCAGCTGTGGCCAATTGTGGGAGGAGCCGGAAATGAGACTGCGGAGGAAAATTGCCGCTGGGATTTAAACTCCGGCGTAGCAGCTATTTGGCATCTCTTTTGGGGACCATGAGTCTTTTCGGGGACCACGCAGCTTGGGAGAGAATCAGGACCACAGAGCTTTGGAAGTGCTCCCTTTTTGTCACGTGGATGGCGCCAGGAACCTGCCTGAGATATGGTACCCCAGACTGGGCAGAGGGAGAAGGAAGGACTGTGTGCATTTATGGGTATTCTAAAGAATTTTAGTGTGTATAACTTCTAAATAAATAATAATTCCTTTCCTTTTACGTCTTTCCTCTGGCAGCGGGCAAAGTGAACCTAGTATGGAGGAGGAAACCCCAAGAAAAAAGGGGGGTTTCATATTGTTCACCCCCCCATCTGTTCTGTAACAATAATAGTTTCTTATAATTCTTTGTATTTCTTTGGTGTCAGTTGCTATTTCTCCTCTTTCATTTATGATTTTATTTATTTGGGTCCTCTCTCTTTTTTCTTGATGAGTCTAGTTAAAGGTTTATCAATATTGTTGATCTTTTTGAAGAAACAGCTCTTGGTTTCGTTGATCTTTTGCATGATTTTAGGCTCTTTCATTTATTTCTGCTCTGATGATTGTTTTCTTCCTTTCTTCTGCTCCTTTGGGCTTTATTTGTTGTTCTTTTTCTAGCTCCTTTAAGTGTAAAGTTAGAAAGTTTGAGATTTTTCTTGTGTTTCTGATGTAGGCCTGTAATGCTATGAATTTACCTGTTAGAACTGCTTTCACTGTGCCCCATAGATATTGGGTTGTGTGTTCTTATTTTCATTTGTCTCAAGGTATCTTTAGATATCTTCCTTGATCTTATTGTTCACCCATTCTTTGTTTAGTAGTGTTATTTAGCCTCCATGTGTTCGTGCCTTTTAAAGTTTTTTTTTTCTTGTAATTAATTTCTAGTTTCATACCATTGTGGTCAGAGAAGATGCTTGGTGTAATTTCAATCTTTTTAAATTTATTGAAACTTGTTTTTGTGTCCCAAGTCTATCCTAAAAAATGTTCCACATGCATTTGAAAAGAATTCATATTCTGCTACTTGGGGGCGGAGTGTTCTGATGACATTAATTAAATCCATCTGATCTAGCGTCTCATTTAAGGCTGCTGTTTCCTTGTTGATTTTCTGTCTGGAAGATCTATACATTGATGTCAATGGAGTGTTAAAATTTCCTATTATGACTGTATTACCATTGATCACTCCCTTTATGTCCATCAAAATTTGTTATTTACAGAGGAGGGCAAAAATAGGTTTACAGTTGTCAGTGATATTCTCTTGAGTTAATAAAGCTATTGTAATACTCATAGCATGCATATCTTTTTCCATATGAACAACACTAAATCTACTTTTTCCTACCACTGTACTTTGGTGCTTCTATGTTGGTGCATAAATGTGTACAAGGATTATATCCTCTCGTTGGATTGATCTCTTTAACATTATGTAGTGTCCTTCTTTGTCTCCTATTGCAGCCTTTGTTTTAGATTGTATTTTGTCTGAAGTAAGTGTTGCTATCCTAGCTTTTTTCATTTTCATTCGCATGAAATATCTTTTTCTATCCCTTCACTTTCAGTCTGTGTGTGCTTTTGTTCTGAGGTGGGTCTTTTATAGGCAGCATATTTGTGGATCTTGTCTTCCTGTCCATTCAGCTACCTTATGTCTTTTGATTGGAGCATTTAAGCCATTTACATTGAGTGATTATTTATAGGTACATATTTATTGCCATTTTTTTCTTTATAACTATGTTCCTCTTTTTTTCTTTCTTCTTAAAGAAGACCGTTTAATATTTTTGTAATGCTGGTTTGGTGACAGTAAGCTCTTTCAGTTTTTTCTTGTCTGGGAAGCTCTTTATCTGTCCTTTGATTCTAAATGATAGCTTTGCTGAGTAGAGTAATCTTGATTGCAGGTCCTTCTTTTCATTACTTGAGTATTTTGTGGCAATCCCTTCTGGCCTGAAATGTTTCCATTGAGAAATGAGCTGATACTCTTATGGAAGCTTCCTTATAGGTAACTGTCATCTTCTTGCTGCTTTTAAGATTCTCTCTTTGTCTTTAACCTTTGGCATTTTTACTATGATGTGTCTTGGTGTGGTTCTCTTTGAGCTCATCTTATTTGAGACTCTCTGTGCTTCCTAGACTTCTGTGTCTTTTTTCTTTACCGGGTTAGGGAAGTTTTCCATCATTATTTCTTCAAATAGGTTCTTGATCCTTTGCTCTCTCTCTTCTCCTTCTGATACCCCTATGATGCAGACATTGTTGTAACTGAACTCAGGTCTTGCTGTCTGCCACTTTGAGAACCAATACTAGAGATGCAGGTGCTGATGTAAAGGGAAGTGGTTTTATTCAGGTGCTGGCAATCTGGAAGATGGAAGACTCTGTTCTCAAAGCTCATCTTAATATCCCAGTGCAGGCAGGGGTTTTTATAAGGAGGGAGTGGGACAGGAGAACAAAGCGATCAGGAGAAGGAGCTGTGGACATGCAAGCAGTGTCCTTGCTGGTCACAATTTGGATCTTTAATGTCAGCATCTTGGAGCTGGTCAGTGCCAGCCAAATTCCTGCAGTTGGGTGGTCTATGTCACCCAAAGTTGTGGTCAAGGGCTTTTCTTGTAGAAACAGGAACTGGAACTGCTGTCACTTGCAATATGCTTACAAAGAAACTGTCAGTATGTGAATTCTTTTTATCAGTTTGTTAGTACCTCTTATTCTAATTCTATTTCATGGTAAGGCAGAATAGTATAAAGTTTTTATTCCCTATTACATTATTACATTTTATGTTGTTCCAACTGTTTCAAACTATCCTCAGGGTTTTTTTCTGCTCTGTTTGGGTGTGTTTTGCTATCTTGTCATCCAAATCACTGATTTGATCTCTGCTTCATCTAACCTACTGATCTACTGTTGATTCCTTCTAGTGTATTCTTCATTTCAGATATTGTATTTTTCCTTTCTGACTGGTTCTTTTTTATGGTTTTATGCCCTTTTTTATGCTGTTGAAGTTTTCACTAAGTTCTTTGAACATCCTCAGAAACATTTTTTTAACTCAATGTCTTGTCAATTGCTTGCCTCCATTTCATTCATTTCATTTTCTGGAAATTTCTCTTGTTCTTTCATTTGGAGCATGTTACTTTGTCTCCCTATTTTGGATGCCTCTCTGTGTTAGTTTCTGTGTACTACATAGATCTGCTATGACTCCCAGTCTTGGCAGGGTGGCCTTATGTAGTAGGTGTCTTATGAGACCAAGTGACACATCCTCCTTTACAGTTGCACTAGGCACTCCAGGAATGTCCATTGTGTGGGTGTTGTGGCTCTCCTGTTGTAGCTGTCTTCATTGTTGCATGAGATCAACCTTAGGCTGGCTGACTATGAGTATTGACACCAACCACAGTGTGTGTGTGTGGCTGTGCAAATACTGCACACAAAGAGCAGAATTTGCCTCAGCAGGGTCTGGTGCCTGCCAAGACCTCCTTTTAGATGTGTCACTTATGGAGCTAATTGGATCCTGCTCTGATGTTATCTGAAACTTGCCCTTGGTGTATTAGTTCCGGAGCCTCTTGGGAGGGGCTCTGGTTCAGGTCAATGTCAGACGCTGCCTGTGACTGGCCCTGGGCAACCTGTTTTGAGCTCCAAAGCAATCCACAGTTTATGGCTGCCTCTGCTTGGCCTGGGTATGTATGGGAAAGTCAAAACTGTGCACCAAAGCTAGCATCTACCAGTACTGAGCCCAGGGGCAGGTCAGGAAAAGGCTCAAGGCAAGATTTGTCTCTGCCTGCCTCCACCTACTGGGTGCTTGTTAGGTTCAGTCACCAAAAGAGCTTCTGATAGTACTCAAATTTCATGAGGTAGGTTCTCAGTGAGTCACTAGGTAGGAGTGAGTGGTATTCACTAGACTGTTACAGATTCAAACTCAGTGCCAGTGCTGGATCTGAGACCACTCAGCAAAAATCCTAGAGTGGGGTCAGTTCTCAGGGAGTCATCAGGGTGAGGCCAGTAGAGTTTATCAGGCCCAAACAGACCAAGATTTGGCCATGTAACGAGAGGGATCTGAACAGATCAGGTGTGCAAGGGAAAAATGGCCACTGCCTACAGCCACACAACTCAATTTGTCCCAGATTTTGCCTCTGCAGGGTGGGGCTTCCTAGGTCAGGAGAGTGGGGCTAGTGGATCTTCCATGGGTCTGGGGCCGTGTCAATCAGGCTTTTGAGAAGGTGGCCTCAGAGCCGCACAACTGTCTCAGATATTCTCTGAATCTTTCTGGACTTCTACACCATAGACTCAGGCAGCTGATTCCTCTGAATGGTGTGAGCTCATAGGGGCAAGTTAACAGGGAGTCAGGAGGGTGAGACTATTGCGTTTCTCCAAGCTGATGTCATGCGGAAGGGAGTGCTGTTCTCAAGGAAGATGGCATCTGTGGGGAGTGTGGGGTAGGGACTTAGTTCAGGCACCCTGACAGCTGTCCCTTCAGCTCTCTCTCTGGAGCCACAAAACCCAGTCTTTCCTTGAGGACTCTACTCCACTCTGAGCCACCATCCCTCTGTCAGAGCCCAGGGTGAGTGGCACAGAATGACATTTTGTGTGCCGACACTTTAAGAGGGCTCCTGGGCTGCTAGCAGACTCTCATCTCTCTCTGGTGACCAGAATCCCTGCCTATTTGCACAACCAGATATTATGTACACTCTTCTTCCTGGTTCTGATGCTCTGGGCTGGTGAGCCTGGCATGGTTTTAAAACCTCAAACCTTTGCAGCTGAGATACCCCTCTGGATTCTCAGCCACCCCACTTAGATGTGGGTCAGCCCTTTTCATGTCTTTGTCTTTCTTACTTTCTTAAATTAAAAAACAGACTGGTTAGTTCTCAGCTTTCTAATAAAAGTGAGTCAAGGCTAGTTTCATTCTTTTTTGTTTTCCCAAAAGCACCATGGGAAGAATGTGGTAAACCCCTCTGATCCAGAGGTTTTCAATGTGGCTTCTTCTATAAATCCTTGATTATAAGACTTGTGTTCAGTTGGTCTTCAGTTGGTTATTCAAGTTGATTTTTCGATAAGTTAGTTGTAATTCTAATTTGGTTGTGGGAGGGGGTGAGTGTAGCTTCCACCTACTCTATTGCCATCGTGGATCTCCTTCATCTAATTTTTTAATAGGCTTTATTTTTTAGAGCACTTTTAGGTTCACAGCAAAATTGAATGGAAGGTACAATGACCTATATCCTCCCTTCCCCCCCACTCACAAAGCACCCCCATTATTAATACCCCCACCAGAATGGTACATTTGTTACAATGCTGAATCTATACTGATATATCACCAAAGTTCATAGTTTACATCAGGGTTTGCTCTTCATGGTATATATTCTGCAGATTTTGATAAAAGTTTAATGATATGGATTATCATTGTAGTATCATATAAAATAGTTTCACTGCTCTAAAAACACTCCATGCTCCACCTATTCTCTCCTCTCCCTATCCGCCCCTAATCTCTGACAATCACTGATCTTTTTACTGTCTCAGTAGTTTAGCCTTTACCAAAATGTCATGTAGTTGGATTCCTATGGTGCAGCCTTTTCAGATTGGCTTCATTCATTTAGTGATATGCATTTAAGTTTCCTCCATGTCTTTCATGGCTTGATAGCTCATTTTCTTTTATTGCTAAATAATATCCCATTGTCTGATGTAGCAGTTTATTTATCCATTCACATACTGAAGGACATCTCCGTTGCTTTCAAGCATTGACAGTTATTAATATAGCTGCTGTAAATATATATGTGCAGCTTTTCTTGTGTGGACATAAGTTTACAATTCATTTGGATAAATAAGGAGTGCGATTGTTGGATATATACAGGGTCTGGCACAAATAAAACCCCTTTTCATTAAAAAATCTTTTATTGCCAAATCATAAGCATGTAATTCTGTAACATAACAATGTCACACTCAATCACACCATTTTAAGTGAAATGTTCAAATTAAAACTATAAATTATTACAGCCATACTGACCACACTCAAACAGGCCTTACTTCTGCCGGACTCTGTAGTTTAATTTTAACAATGGCCTTTAGTTTTAATTTAAAAAAATTATTTATTCATTTCTAGAGAGAGGGGAAGGGAAGGGAGAAAGAGAGGGAGAGAAACATCAATCAGTTGCCTCTTGTACACCCCCAGCTGGGAACCTGGCTTGCAACCCAGGCATGTGCCCTGGACTGGGAATCGAACCAGCAACCTTTCGGTTTGCAGGCTGGTGTTCAACCCACTGAGCCACACCAGCTAGGGCTAATTTTAATTTTTAACAAGCTTAATAGTGTTAACTATTGTCTTGAAAAGTTTGTGAAAATTTTACAGCTGTTATTAGCTGGTGTGAGCCAGCTTTGGAACATCCCTGCATTGTAATTTTATCTCTACCCTTCCTCCAAATTTTGCTTATTAAAAAAATCCAAACTTCAGCTTTTGATTGGCTCCATTTAAAGGCATTTGTGACATAGTATTTCATAGTTGCTTTTGTATGTGTACATGCATGTTCTGGTGGGTTTATTAAAATAAAATAGACTGGTTCGTTCTCAGCCTTCCAATAAAAGCAAGTCAAGGCTAGTTTCATTCATTTTTTGCTTCCCCAAAAGCAACATGGGAAGAATGGGTGAACCCCTCTGACCAGAGGTTTCCAAACTGATCACAGAAAGTTGGGGCCTGTAGGAGTGCTGTAGGGACCCAGCTGAATTTATGTAGAGCTTTCTATCGCCCCCACGTTGGCCATTTTCCCCAAGGTTCTTCAACCAGAGCTTCTGCACTTTCTGTTTGATGTATGAGGTTTTTGTATTAGATTTTGTTTGAAGAAGGATTTTGTTGACTAAAAACATGTTGAAATCTCTGCCTTGGAACTCAAAACGTTGTAACGGAATTGGGTGCACCTCACACCACTGCTCTTGACCTGTCACCACACTATTCTAACGCACTTGTCATTGGTTTCCACGAAAGCTGCTTGGGGACCAAAGGTGTGTAAAGAGGAGACAGATGCCTCTGGCACTATGGTCCATGATAAGAAATGAAGAACCAATTCAATAGGCAAAGATGCTTTCCACTTCCTTACAGTTATGTATGTGTAAAATTATTTTAGATTCATCCCTGGAGCTACCAGTTAACACTGTAAAGTTGTGAATAGAAACAAGTGTAATCAATTTTATTTTCCTTTTTGACTCAATCAGCTCTTCCCACAGGGGGACTCATTGAAACATGGCTTTTTAAATCAAGACTTTAAATAATCACAGTCTTGGCAGAACACTTTCCAATCCCATTAGACAAGACTCCCCACAATTTATGTTGTTCAGGACAGATTTTTTTTTTACCATCATGATAACAGGTTTATCACATTCAGGCATTACATATTTATGTTTTATATGTAATTAATTGATAAGTGCTGTGGATCATAAAGTTACACTCCGGAAGCTACATTGTGAGTGGAATTAATAAATGCATAGGGCATCCTCCATGATGTCTGGTCTGTTGGCTACAACCACACCACCTGCTAACTTCTCTGTTTTCATGACAAAGGCATTAGAGATGCAGAAAACTTTGTAAAGTTCTGTCTTGTTGGGGAAGAATCCATTTGTTCAGGTCCATTTTTGATGTCAGTTAGAGGAAAAGTCTGTTGTATATTTTTCCTTTCGTAAGCAACCTTCTAGAGAGGTTAATAAATTTCATTTTATTTTTGTTCCCTTCCTTCATTTGTTCTCAGGAAGGTATTGCAGCTGGGTCTCTCACTGATACGGCGTGGTAACTACTATACTCTTAGATTCCATGTTGGACTGATTAGAAGACTTGTAAAGGTTGTATAAACTGAACACCCTGAAAGAAGATGTACCAGCTGTCATCTTACAGACTTGAATGCTCTGGGTTGGAGGAACAATACCATTCCAGGAGCTCTTTTCAGTCCTTTTGGAGACAGAGCTTACTGTTACTTGGAAATGATCAGTGATGTGAAACTGTATTATATTCCCAAGATCTTAGAATCAAAAATTCCAAGCTTGTGCATCTGCGTGGACCCTTTCATTTTATAAACGAGAAACTGAGACAAGAGGCCCGCCAGCTGAAGGCTGCTCCGCAGCTCTGAGCAGCAGGCCCAGGCCAGAGGTGTAAGGTGTGCCCGGTCATGCTTACTGGTTTTTCTTTTGTATGTGTTTGTTTGGCTGGTTGGTTTTAGCTTCCTGAATCTTTCCTGGAGGGCAAATATTTAAATAAAAACTGAATGGAGTTGGGGCTCCGGTTGGGGCTAAAAGTGGCTGTGAGGAGATAGGAATGGGCCTCTGGATATAACATGATGTTCGGACAGGAGGGTTTTTTCCTCTTTGTCCCCGAGAAAAATTAAATAAGAATGTGAAGAAACAAATTAGACTTCCAAACAGTAAGAGGCTTGAAGAGGTCTCAGTAAGCCCTAAAAGATAAAAACTACAGAGCCCTTTCTACCTTCAGGAATATGCTGAATTGCTCAGGTGATCAAGATGGTGGACTCCTACAGAAAGGGGCCTCCTTTACCCTGATTCAGGGACCGGTGCTGCTCAGCGGCCCTGACCCCTGACTGCTGCTCCCACCCAACCCCAGGTGTTTTGCACCTGAGAGGGGAGGTGTCATGCAGGACAAAAGGTCCAGCCACAAGCACATGGGCTTTTGCTAACCCCAGCAAATAACAAACAGCCCTTGTCTGGTTTGCTGACAGGTTTATTCCTGGAAGAGTTAAATGCAAGGCTGGCTTTAGGCAAAATTGTAAAAGTAGGTAACTCTGCTGCTTCCAGCACATTCTCCTCTTCCCCTTTAGCAGTGTGCTGTCCCAGCTGTCACCCAGGGTCCTGAGCTCTCACTGCTGGCTGCAGCTTCAGGCCTTGCCCTTCCTCCCTCAGCAGCAGTTTCCCATTCCCTCCCGGTGCCCCAGGGCATCCTGTCCCCCTTCCCCCACCCCCTCCCCCTGCCAACACAGTGTGACTGCTAATAAATTAAGTCAGTCACTTTTCCCAGGTAATATCTTTTCACTTTAATGATGGCTGACTGAAGACAACTTAATGGAATTGTTCAAATGGTAGAAATTTGCAGCATAGCACAAAGAGGGTGGTTGAGAGAGGGAGTAGGGGGAGGGCTGTGACTGCTGGGCAGCAATTGGTCCCTCTAGCAGAGGGACCAGAGGAAGAGATGACATGGTATCTTGAAGGCTTTTCCCTGGCTCTAGATTCTAGGACAAACTCCACACGAATCTGTTTTTCGACATTTCCCAAGTAACAAAATAGATGACAACAATGAACTGACCAAATTCTCCTATTTTATAGCCAAGTTTGTACACAACACAAGCCCTTCCACGTGGTCATTCTTATGAGACACAGGTTCTCTGAGGCTTGTCCAGCCATGGGGCACCTGGGTTAGGAAGTAGATGCGCTAATGACAAAGTCTCAGGTGTTCTCAATCAGCTGTGCCTTGCCGAGTTAGAGAGGGGATTCTTTACTGCTCAGCCCCTTGTAGTCTTCTTGCACTTCCTTCTTGGTGTTCTTCTTTGTTTGGGGTCAGGGGAAGGGTGCGGCAGGAGACAAGGCAGTCGTGCTGAGACTCAGAACTCTTGGTTACCGTCATGTTACATTTTTAGTTTAAACCATTTTCACTGTATTTCTACACAATGATCAAAGATGAGGATGCCATCATGGGCAATCACTTTTAACTGAGCTCCCTGAGAAGGGACAACCTTGGTACTGGTGTCTAAAGTCTGCTGGGTCCCTGTTGTGATAGACATGGAAGCACCGCCACACAGTCCTTTGAATCCTGGAATAGCCACAAGGCCCTGGAAGTTTTCCTCTCTATGTGCTTACTGACTCAAATCATATTTCAAATCACCTGCTCTACTGTGTCGTGTTACTCCCCGAGACTGGTGGCACCTTTGCCCATGGACAGCTTGAAGTGTAGGCTGATGTCAGGGAGAAGTGGCTGAAATAGGATGGGTCCATTCACATCCTGCTTTCTCTTCTCCCCAGCTGGCTGGATCTGCGGGGGTGTTGTGCCAGGACAAGGCCAGCAGCAACTTGAACAATTCCAGCTCAGGAGGCTGGTGATGAAGGTGCCTAAGAAATCTTGGAAAGAAGGACAGTGAGGCAAGGAGATGATGCCCCCACATTCCAGGGCTGGAAAGCCACTCCCTCTCCAGAGAGGACAACCTGAAGCTTGCGCTCCATGGCAGCTGGTGCACAATGGGTGATGGTAACTTCCCCAGAATTCCCAGACCCACCAAAAATAGTTACTACTTCTTCTCTCCAACAAGGGTACGCACAACTCTTCAGGAAAGGAGAGAGCATTTCCTTTCTGTCAACCTCTGTAATTTTCTTTGGGTAAACCAACTTGACAAAAACAAGATAGGCACCTTTGCAAGTCATTCAGACATACACAAAATAATCACAAGACTTTATTTTAGAAGCAGTCACAAAAATAGCTGAGGCATCCAGGAACAGTTTTAGGAGTGTCTGTAAATGATAATTAAATGTGAGTACCTCCCACATGGTGATAACTTCAAATGCAATGTTAGCAATGCAGTTTGTGACTTTGTCAATGTCAGGGAGGCCTCGGAAATTCTCAGTGCTGTGCCAAGCACTTAAAAGTGAACTTGCATAAAAAGATGCACTTGCATAGAAGTAGTCATTTATGCCCTGGCTGCTCACCATTCAGAGAAGTGGTTTCCAGTACCCCAGGAATAGGGAACCTCTGGACTATTCAGGTGAAGGCTCAAAGTGAGGTTAAAACTTTCAAGTACAGTCAACCAAAAAATCATAACTCTTTCAGACTTTTTTTTGGAAGAGGGGTTGGTGTTGGACTGCATCTGCTTTCCAGTTCCCTTCCTGATGAGAATAACATGTGATGCTCTCAGCCCTTGGCTATTGGGAAAGGTGGCATCTGTGGCCTCGGCCAGGACCCTTGAGGCATTTCCAGAAGGAGATCATCTTATCAGAGCCCCTGTCTCAGGCAGTTTTCACTGATGAGGCCAAGTTTCCATCTCGGGTTCCTGTATCCATCAGCTTGTCCCCGGAAACAGAGCCTGCGCTTGATCTCCTCTCCTTTCTCCCTCTTTTTTTCTCAGCTTTCCTTTCACGCCCTTGCACATGTTGCCATCTATTTAAACCCTACTGTTCGTTCAAAGCCAAATTCAAATTCCACTTCCTTTATGGAACATTTATTGCCAGAGATAATAATAACAGAATAATGCCTTACAAATAATAATATTTTATGGGTTTTGTATACATTATCTCATTAGAACAACCTAGAGTTTCAAAGCTCGGAAGCCTTAGGGGCCATCACACTATGATTTTATGGATGAGGAAGTTAAGGTCTAGGAGGCTGAGTATAGAAGCTGTCACTGTTGTTGGCAGGGAGAGAAAGAGATCTGAGGTCTCTTTACCACCCAGACCAGTATTCTGTCCATCGATGTCTCTTTATGGGAGTCACCTACCTGTATGTTACAGGTGAAATAACTGAGCTGAGTGACTCACCCAAGGTCACATGACCAGTCCAACCAGGCTTGTAGTCCAGTGCTTTCAAGGAGACTGAGCTGCTGCCATGCCCATCAGTGAATTCTTACTGCAGAATGGTTCTAGGAGCCAGTAGGGCAAGTTTATTTCACCATTCACGTGACTCCCAGCCTTACCACCTTGGGTTGTTATTATTAAAATACTGTCAGCCCAATAAGCTCCTAGAGAATAAAACCAGTATTTTATATCTCTTTAGGCTCTTGTTACCCCATTTTACTGCTCCAATAAATTATTGGATTAATAATTATTATTATTTCAATAATTATTGAATTAGTGCAGGGCATTGCATGGAGTGGGAGCTTGGTGTGTAATGAAGAGGGGTAGTTGTTTAACATTTGTATTACCTGGTTCAGACACAAGGTGAGGAGGGAAAGGAAAGGGCAGGAATCAGAGAGGAACAAAGACTTCTCTGCCTGCGAGAGGCTGGTGGGGAAACAGGCACACAGGGAAAGGTATGGTCTTGCTCCCAGAAGGCAGAGGGCAGGGCTTGCAAGGTGAGCAAGGCAGTGGGAAGAGGCTGCTGTCACCTCCTTCTCAACCAGTCCTTCCCAACCTTCCAGGCAGGAAAGACTGTTCTGGCAGATGCCAAGTCATACTAGCCATCTCTGTTCTAGTATCACCCTACCTTCTACATACACTGGGGCCAAAGTCACCACCTTTGTGGGCCACATGCCTACCCACTTCCCTCCCCAGAGCTGCCTGAGTGAGCACAGGGGCCCAAGCCCTCATGCTGTAAGAACCTGGGGTCTCTGTTTAGTCAAAGGTTCTGCAGTTACCAGGCCACATGTCCCTGGCCTTTATGCATTCTACTCCTGGGGGACCACAGCCCTGAGGGCTGCTCAGATAGGAGGAGCCTCTGCAGAATGCTTCTGAGGTCTTCTTGTCTGTTCTTCTCACAAAAGCACCAGAGAGAGCCTCTGGTGGTGACACTGGCATCTTTGCCTCACAGCCGAGCTAAGGCACAGCCAGAATGCCACATGGCACTGGTGACATCTGGAGATATCTTTGGCCTTAGCCTCTCCTCCTTTATAGAGTCTTATGCTGGTTCCTCACCATAGTCATTACTCTTTTCTTATTGTATTTTTCAATAATAATGACCTTTGCTCATGTCTTTTTTTTTAAGATTTTTTAAAATTTATTTTTAGAGAGAAGAGAAGGGAGGGAGAAAGAGCAATGTATGGTTGCCTCTCACATGGCCCTCACTGGGGACCTGGCCTGCAACCCAGGCATGTGCCCCAATTGGGAATTGAACCGGGACCTTTTGGTTCCCAGCCTGTGCTCAATCCACTGAGCTACACTAGCCGGGGCACCTTTGCTCATGTCTTAAGCTCCAGATCCTTGCTGGGGTGTGTCACAAACAGGTAGGAATGGTGACTGTCCTGCTAGGGGACTTGACAGGTTCCCAAGTTCCAACTTGCAACTGATGGCTGCACCCACAAAGCCCACCATGAGTCCCTTGACAACCTGCTAAGGGTGCAATGTGCTCAGTGTGGCAAGCACCTGTTGGGCTTGACCATTTCTCTGGAAGTTTTCTGCTAAGTGCATATTATATGGGACACTTAAAACTCATTGATTTGTGTAGAAAATCATAATTATCCCTAAAGTAGAACAAAGTCCTGTAGAAATAAGACTCAGTAGACTTAGTTTTTAATTACAGGTATAGATTAGTTTTTCACCAAAACACAAATAAGTTAGAATAATCCCTCAAGATTACTTTTAATAACAAATATGTGATTTTGGAATCTAGAGAGGCAAGTGGTAGAAGGGTTAAAGAAAAAAGCCCTGATTTTTGTCTATTGTTGGTATCAGATTTTTGAAAATGTGTGAGGCCTACTACCACTTCAGGGGAAGGAAGGCCCTAAGGTTCCTAGTCAGTTAGGTTGAAAGATTGAAGAGTTCCTTGCCACACTCCTGACAAGGCCAGGTGGGTGGACTTGGACAGATTGGACATAGAATGACATACCAAGTACTATGGAGAGGACAACCCAGGTGGAGTCTCCCTGCTGTGGAGGAGAGGGAAAGAGAGGGGTCATCACTAATGAGGGTCTGCAAGACCAGTTTTGTGCATTCACTTTGTCATTGAAAATGGCAGGCAAGCATTCTCGTCCTCTTTTTACTGGTTAGAAAGCAGAGGCTCCAGAAGGTAAGGAACTTTCCCTTTGAAGGTACACTGCTCTACAGTGAGGTGGTCCCTGCTAGCTCCTTGCCCCTTCCTTGTCTGTTGTCTCAATTTGGGCACACAGAGTCTGCTGCCAGGCTGGACTTCCTCACAGCCCCAGAGCACCTGGCCTTCGTCAGCCCTCAGACTCCTTGCAGTTCCTTCTGACTCCTTCTGGTAGACTGCCCTTCTTCTCAGTGCAACACTGGCCCACAGGAAGGATGGTATCACTGGGAAAAACCAGCCTGCACTGTTTCCAATGTACCATACGGCCCTTTTCCTTTCTGTTGGAAATTTCCCCAAGTCGAATGGATCAGCACATCTGTGTCTGTCAAGCACAAGCCTGTAGCAGCCCTGTACGTAGTAAGAACATCTGTGTGTGAGTCACATTCATTGCATCTCAACATAGAGATTGTGTTTTAGCATGATGGGACTAATAATGAGTTGTGAAAACAAAACTTCCCTTACTTATCAATAATGAAAGGAGTTTTCATGTCCCATGCTGGAGAGAAGACAGCATTCTCTCCTGTTCCTTTGTAGAAAATGTCATAAAGAGCTGGTGTCCTATAACAAGGCTCTCGAAGTTTGCAGCATAAAGGGATGTCCTACAGTTAATTCATGAAAACATCATCTTATTTTCTGGAATTTCAGGACTTTTAAAAATGTGTAACTTGTTACAATTTTTGGGGGGTAAATATACATTCAATTTCATGTGCGATTTTGCATTAGTAGTTTTGTATTCATTTTCTTAGAGAAGCCCTCCCCTGCCCCAATTAAATTTCCAGCCCCATAAAAGTTAGATCTGCCCCTGCCTGATGGATACAGGAGTTGGGGAGACTAGTGAGGCTGGAGACGCGGAGTCTGAGCAGGGGTGGTGGCTGGGAGGGGAAGGCAGGTGTCAGCTTGTGAGAGGCCCTGTGCTCTATACTAAAGAGCCTGAATTCTTATAGGGGAGCCAAGGGAGTTTTTAAACAGGGAACTGGCAGAATGAGATTTGTGTCTTTAGCTAATCCTGAAAGAAGGGAGTCGTAGAGTGGTCTACAGAGGGAAAAAAGCTGTGGAAGGAAGGTCATTTAGGAGCCAAGGAACAGCAGGAATTGAGGAGAGACCTTCCTGGGAAGGGGGTGACAAGGAGAGAGATTCGGAGGCATTTAGAAAGTAAACTGCATAGAATTCCATATCAGAGGAATGTGTGTGGGTGTGCTGAGGTGCTGGGACCAAGGCCAAAGAGGGGGTACAGTGAGGGAGGGAGATGGGCAAGAGGAAGCTGGAGTGTGGCCTTGGGTGGCTGGGAAGGCGGAAGAGCTTCCGGGGAAGCCCAGCAGGAGCAGCTCGAAGGTAATGAGCCCAGTGCAGGGTCAAAACAGCCCAAGTGCTGACCCGTGAAGCTAAAAGAATGAGATCATTTGAGTCAACAAACTATATATTTAATGAGCCCAGTTGCATGCCAAGTGGGTATGAGGTGCAGGGAAAGGTGGAACAGTGGCTATAACACAGCCCTGGGCCCAGGGAGAGGCTCACAAAACAGACCCCCTTTCTGCATTTTATTTGACCTACACAATATTTTAGTTAATTATTAAAAATAGAAAATGTCTTCACATGGTTCAAAAATCAGAATTTACAAAAGAATATTTGCAAAAAGAATCCCTCCTGGAGGTGAGCTTCTTGCATATTCTTAGAGATGGTCTGTGGAGACATGCCAGCAAATATATACAGTTCTGCACTGATGCTTTCTCCACTTTGCTATGCATCTTGGAGACAGCCACATGAAGACATAAAAAAACTGAGTTATTTTAGTAGCTGCGTATTAATTCTTTATTCAGATATACCAACTTTTATTTAGTCAGTCTCCAGTTGATGGTATGGGGTTGTTTCACACATGCACGAGTGTGTCACTGAGTCAAAGGACATGCGCACTTATAATCTTGGCACACATCAACAGAACCATTTTTAAAAGTTGAATCTGAATCTGTATTTAATATTTGCCATCTCTAGTTCATCATGGTCCTCACAGTGCCCATTGCCAGATGGTTTTTCCATGCCTTTCCATTATCTTCCTGGCTACAATGGCATTAGGAAAAAAACAGAGGTTTAGGAATGAGAGGAGGATCTATTTCCAGTTCCAGCTTAATTACTTACCCTTTTCTTTCATCAGTAAGGTGAACATAATTATAGTCATGTCCAAGCGTTTTTGAGAGAATTAAACAGGGTAATATGTATAAGAGTGTTGTGCGAAATGTGAAGAGTGTGTGACTGCTTATGGTGATGATGATCGGTCTCTGTCCCAGCCGGCATAAAGGAGAGGAAGACCCCATGGAGAAGCAATCCCTCTGTCTCGCTCCTGCCCCATTAGCACTGGGTGGTAAGGAAACAAAACATAGACTAGATCAGAAAGCCTGGGAGACCAGGAACCTTTTCTGTGTTGTTCACTCTTACAGCCCAGTGCTTAGAACACCTAGCAAATGCTCAATAGGTGTTTGATGAAAGAACGGGAAGAGTGGATCTCACCCTGTCCTTTCTAAATGTTTAGTAACTGCTTATATGGCAGGTGGACAGCTGTGGTAGGGAAGTCAAATTCTTTAAATTTCTCAATTACTCAAGCTCATCATACTGGGTGAAACAGTGTCCCCGCCCCCACACCCCACCCCTAGCCAAAAAGCCATTCATGTCCACCTGAACCTTAGAAAGTTAGTTTAGTTAAGATGGCTCATACTAGATTAGGGTAGACCCTAAATCTGATGACTGGTGTCCTTATGAGAGGAGAGGGCACTCAGAGAGAAGGCTGCGGGTGGAGACAGAGACTGGAGTGTCTACAAGCCAAGGAACCCCAAGGATTGCTGGAAGCCACCGCAAGCTCAGAGGAGACCCGAAACAGTTCCTACACTAAAAGCCTCCGGAAGGAACTAGTTCCCTCACTTTACAAAGGGAATAGCAATACACACATACCACACGTACCCCAAAATGCAAAAACACAGGGTTGTTGCAGGGGCCCATGAAGTTACATGCAAGAATATGTAACATACAGACAGAACTTGATAAATGTTTGTTCTATCCTCTTTCAAATAATAAAGTTAATATTTTCTCTTTAATTGAGAATCTAATCTTTCATGATATTTTGCCATAAACTTTAATATGAAGATGACTTTAATTGCTTAAACAATTCTTTGGCAAAAGGAGCCCTACAGCAACATTGCTGACAAACATTAATGTTTTTGGTGTGCCAGATGCCATTGTAATAAAATGCAAGTAAATTTAATAAACCATGGAAATACAACTGGGAATAAAGTGAGAGAGTGTCAGGTACAAAGGTGTGTGTGTATTTTTAGTGCTTGTGACGGCTTTCATTCATGGATCTCATAATGTCCTAATATGCATTGACTTGTTACCTACATTTCTCTGTAAAACAGCTGTCAATATCAATTTCATCTTCCAGAAGGGACAGACTGAAGTCATCATGGTTTCTGCCCTTGGAGTTTCTCTATTTAAGTAAATCAACCTACACAAAGAACAAACATAAGTATGTCTATGAAATAACTTTCTCAGTAAGCATATGTGAACCCCCAGCAACTGTAGCATCTCTTGTCTTCTGCTTCTTTGATTCGTGTTGCCAACACTATTGGTTGTTTATTCAACACCTTTTCTTCTGCCCCTTTTTTTTTGCCAGTAGAGATTGTGTCCCATTGCAGAGGTGAAAACACAAGATCGTTACTTCCCCTGCCTCTCCTGCAGCTGGGCCATGGGCCCGAGAGTCAGTCATGGCCAATGGACAGGAGGGCGCACCTGCTGAAGGCCTCCCTAAGAAAGCAAAGCAAGTAAAAAGAGCTTTCTTTCCTGCCTTTTGGTGGACTTATGTGAAGATGGTGTCTGGGGCAATGGCCTCCATCTTTTGACTTCCAAGGGGGATGGGAGGACATTAAGGACAAAACCCAATTTGTGAGGTGGCAGAAAAGAAAAACCTTGAGTCTTTAGAATTTCTGTCATGTGAGATATTAATGAACTTTTATTTTTTAATCTCCCCCAAATGGAATACACTGTTAATGACCGAAAGGATCTAGAATAGACTTAGTGTCCAAACTCATTCCAAGTTTTGTATATAAAAACTTCTGTTTTACACCTTTATCCAATATCCTCAGTTGAAATAGTCTGTAAAAGAGTTAATTTTATCCACCTGTAATCTTTATGTTCACGCAGGGTAAAGGAGAGAGGCTTGACCTAAACAATTAACAACTGTAAACCATAGACAGTGGTAAAGATTTCCTTCCCAAATGTACAATCTCCACTCTTGTCTCCTAGTCTGGATGTGCTACATAACCTCAACTTTTCTTCTGAAATAAAGTACCACATATAGGAATGTGCTAATGATTGCATCATTTTGTTGCCAGTGGAAATAGGGTTCTTCCATGGAGTTATGAGAAAAGTATTTTAGGGACCCACGCATAGGAGGATGAGGTAAAGTAGTGAGATTTATTGGAGTAAAAACAAAGGACTACCCCCAGATTCCCATTGTTTCATTCCTGACCAAGTGGCTTAACTCTGTCTCACTGTGGAATAAGTCCTGGGCCTGGGGACATCAGTGTCCGCCAGAAGGGTCAGGGTCCAGAACTGTAATGCCATCACCCTGGGGTCCGGTAGTCCAGCGCACGCTCTGCTCTTGGCTACATTCCAGCAGTGCTGCGTTGCCACAACCAGGATCCACTTTCAGCTGCGCAAACAAATTGGTGAAGGAATGTGCGAATGTGTGCTATTGAGATGGGCCTTTGTTAAGCTTTGATTATATTACCTCGGGCTTGGGAGGGAGCGGGGTTTCTTTCAGAACAACCAGTCTCTTTCCAAATCATTCACAAGCTTGGCTTGTGCTGGGTCCTTCTTTTTCCAATCTGGTCTTTTCTTTCACGTTTTCCAGGCTAGATTCCTCCTCTTTATGTCACCATTTTGGCTCTTGTGGCACATGCCTTAAAGTTTTGCCTTGTCATCTGGTTTCTAGTCATCTCGTTTCTATTGCTCATGTGCTTACTTCCCTCTGCACCATCTTGGCTTTCCCCTGTATTGTTATTCTTCCCCCTCATAGTCCAGGCGAATGGACCAGTCCCCACCCCCCCAGATTTGAAAGTCAGTCCTTTCACCCTACACACGATGATGTGGGGACGGGGGGACGGAAATGATAATCCTCTTGATTGGGATTCGGCTATCACCTGGGGTATCTGAAGCTGTAACTTCTAGACTTAAGCCTGATTAAGTCTAACTTCCAGACTCAATCAGGCCCAGCCAGTCTAGCTCCCTTCTCTTTTGTTAACTCCTAGCTGCCTATACTAACAGTTTCATTTGTTAAGCATATGTTGAATGCCTACAGTACATTAGGCTATGTTCTAGATACTTGGGAAACAAAGGAGTGAGTCAAAACCATTGTCCTCAGGGACTCACGAGTTGGTGGGGAAATTAAGAGACAAATAGATGATGTGGCTAAAATCCAGACTCATATCAGTCAGGATCTTGGCAGAAAACAGATGGCACAATCAGAAAGTGTAACAGAAGTGAGTTTAATGAAACAACTATGAGAAAGTTCGAATGGGTTTCATGGATTCAACAGGAGATGGTGACTAGTATCTGTGGGAGCTTTCACACCCTTGGACCTGAGGAATAGAAGGAGGGAGCCATGTAGTGGAGCCCAGAGGAAACTTGGGGCCAGAGCAAGTGCAGCTGCCACTGCCCATCTTTCCTGGCTGAACCCAAGCACCCCACCAGAAGTTAAGGGCCAAGAAGCCGTGTGAAACAACTTTGAAGGGTAGACTCCTGGGGCACGAAGGGCTGGAAAAGGCAGAAAGTGAGAGAGCAGTGGGGATTGGAAATAACCAGCACAATACTAAAACTTGTTGTTTTTTTTCCCAGCTATTGTTTCTGTTAACGTTGACTATGATAATTACCTATTTCAATTTTTCCAAAGTGAGCACTTTTTTGTACTTTCATTTTTCAGAAAGGTTTATCTCAGGCCTTGTTCGGAAGGGCCATCCAAACAGCAGCAGAAAGCCCATTTGAACCTTAGAGAATATAAAACTTTATATACATCATCAACTCCACCTCAGTTTAAAATTCACAGCATCCAGTGCCAGCAGTAGGCCTGAGGGGAAAATGGTAAGGTTTAAGGAGAATTCATCAGCTGTGTATGTATGGAAATTAAGTGTGACTCCTAGGATGTGTACCTGGGGAGGAGGGAAAGGCTGTACTTCACCTGTCTGGGCTTTAGCTTGGGGATTTGGTGTAGGACAAACTCAAGACCAGTGAACCTCATTTTACTGAGATCAACATTCTGAGAAATAAGAACACTTAACTTTTAATGAACTTGAATCTCTTTAATCAAATTTATAATTCATTCTCATGCTACCCAGGCTAACATTGGAATCTTCATTCATTAACTCAAATTATGATCCATATGTCCCACTCTAGAAACATACACATATACTTTTTATTCTTTGACAGCAATGCAACAGTAGTTGATTGGAGTGTAGTTGTTTCTCAATAGAAAGATCAAGTTCTCAAAAGCATATCACTCAGAGGATGGGAATGTCATTGAAAATGCACATCGACCCAAGCCGGTCTCCATGGAAACACTCGCATCTGAATTACCTGCCACAGTTCCTAGTCCTTATTGTGTCTCAGTCCTTATTAGATCTCTTAGAGATCTATGTCTTCTCCCCTTTCTAATTGATTGTGTGTTTTTTTCTATAAAATGTATACATGCATATATTTTGAAGTCAAATTGTCCTACCAGGGTTTTTATGAAAAACAGCAGAAACTCCTTAGCATTTTTCACTCCCCAGAGGCAGCCCACTAGCTATGAGTTAAGCACATGCTACTGGGATTTCATTCCATATCTCCAAAAAACATGTTGTGTGCTTCTTCCTGAAATTTATATTTTAGACACTATCGATGGGCTTCCTTTCATGGAGGATGACAAGTCAGATGTGATACACCACCCCTGGCCATTGTACCCCTATTTCATTCAGACGCATTTCTCATCTCTCTGTCCTCTCAATGCAGCAGTATTGAGTGGTTATAACAGTATCCAGTGTTTCCATAATTGTACTTACGATGCTGCTCACAGCCAAGTGACAGTATACTAGAATTACTTTTTCTTTCTTCCACAAATTGGGTTTTTATTTTCTTATACAGCATTTTGTTTTCTCTGAAGTTTTTCATTGTATTGTGTGTGCATACCCAAACTCTATCCTATTTGTGCAAATCTCCTCTATGTATTTAAACATGTGAGAACATCTACCAGATCATCCTTCCTGAAGAAAAGTCCCTGTCATTGCCTTTCTTTTCTGTATCCCATTTCTTCCTCTTCTATGGTCCCCTCCCCTGTTTTATAGGTTACATCCTAGAGCAGCTTCCTGAGTAATTTCTTGCTAAGGTAAATTTCTGGAAATCTTCCATGTCTTCACAGATCTTTATTCTTGTCTCAGAGTTTTTCTGTCTGGGGACAGATTACTATGATAGAAATCATTTTTTTTCTTGGAATTTTAAAAGTCTTGCTTCATTGTCTTCTAGTTTCCAGAATTGATACAAAGAAGTCTAAAGTCATTCTGATTCTTCATTCTTTATCAGCTTGATGATTCTTGAAGTGCTCTGAGTCTTCTCTTTGGCCCAGCGTTCTAAAATTCTGCAATGATGTACCTTGTGTGGATCGTTTTCATACTTTAGTCAGTGTACATGGCTGGCCCTTTAAATCTAGAAAATAGTGTCCTTTAGTTCTAGGTTATATTCCTCATTATTTCTTAAATGATTCCTTCCCCCTGCTTCCTGCTTTCACTCCTAGGATTTATTTGTTGGATTCTTATGTAGATTGATTCTCTAATTTTCTTATTTTCTTCCCTCTCTCCAATTCCTTGGTCTTTTTACTCTGTTTTCTGGAGGATTTTTGCAACATTATCTTAAACTTTCTTACTGAGTTTTAAATGTCAGCTATGATATTTTTATTTTCTCAGATTTTATTTGTACCTTGCAAATTTCTTTCATATGAGATCTTCTTCTGGTTTTACAGATGCGTATCTTCTCTTGTGGCTCAGAGCTAATTTTTGTTCTCTTCTGTCTGAGTAGTCTCTGCTTCTACAAGGTACTCTTTTTCTGTTGCTCTGATACCCATCATTACTGGGAGGTACTTTCCCCTGAGCACTTTGCCTGATGATCATTGGTGGTCAGTGTGTAGGAGTGGGCCATTAAGGACTGCCAGATGCTTTGTGTGGTTTGTCACCCATGGTCTTCCCTGCAGGAAGGTCAGGTTGGCCATTTCCTTAGGACACCACAGGATCAGTGTTTTTAGGTATTTCCTCCAGAAAACACACCTCCAATCTTCTGTTTGGAAAGCATATGGCTGGTTGCCAGAGTCCTCATTCCCAAATGGGAAGGATTTTGGAGTTTTGAATACTTACTTGTAAACTGCCCCTTACTCTCCCTACCTTCATATCTTTCCTTCAGCTCTACTTGGCACTCCAAGTCCAAAGAACCTCAGGTTACGCTTTCCAGAAAATACCTCCAGCCTGCTGCTGAACCTAGCCACTAATCAAAGAAGTCTTTTTCTAGTCCTCCTCACCACCACCTGCAGAAGCACTTGCTTCCACCAATTAAAGAAATATTTTTTCTTTTATTGACTCCAGGGAGAGAGGGAGGGAGGAAGAAAGAGAGAGAGAAACATCAGTATGAAAGAGAAATATCAATTGGTTGCCTCTCATATATGCCCCAACCAGTATCAAACCTGTGACCTTTCAATTTTCAGGATGATGCTCTAACCAAGTGAGCCACACTGGCCATGGCATCCATTACCTTTAAATAGTCCTGGTGATCTTGGTTTTCTTCACTACCACATCAGGCTGGAAAAGACACAAGAGGTTGAAAATTATATTTTCACTTGTCCATCATACCAGTTACTTGAACATCCAAAGAATAAGGGCTAAATCTCATCTGGCCTGAACCACTTTTGGACTGAATGCTGCTATACTAGCATATGGCAGATGAACTTGTCCCACGTGACGGACATCCCTATGTGTCCTACAAGTGGGATTTCTTTCATCATAGGGAGCACCTCTTTGAAAAACCTTGGTGAGTTGAAAGGCCTATGCATGTGTCATTAAGACAAAGAAGAAAGCCCTGAAATAGGAGCTTTAGATCTATTGGGATGTTGGGAGTGTATTTGGGGTGTTAGTCAACAGCAAAGCAGCCTCCACACCCAGATGAAAGATAACATAAATTCAGGAATTTTGCCAGAATTTATGTCAGGAATTTTCTTACACCATCCCAACCTTAGCAGTTTAATTAATCTGCTGCAGGCTGAAGTTAGCTATGCAAATCCAAATCCTCCTCCTCTTTCATTTCACCTTGAGGCCATTTGACTGCCCATTTCTGGGTGGTGGTAGGTGGTGAGCTATGACTGATTCTGAAACACCCTGAGAGTTCAGGAAACTCTTATTATCTGGCATTTGCTTGTAATTATTTGAGTTTTTTAGAAAAATTACCTCCTCCTTCTAATACATTGTGCTCCCTCCCCCAGGGAGGCCACACTCCTGAATACCCTCCCTGATGTCACTCAGGTATTCTTTCTAAAGCTCTGCCCTCTGGGTGGGCTTTTCCCACAATCTTCCTATGTTACATTTAAACTAAATGGGTCACATTCAAATGTAGGATTGCTGTTCCCATGGCGGGTGTTATAAAGGCAAACTTAAGTTTCCACTGGTACTTTGAGACGTCACTCTAAAATTTCAAGGTAATGTTATTAGGTTTTGTTAGAAACACATTGTGCTATTAAGTGGATCTCTTGAAAAAAAAAAGGGGGGCACCTGCTGGCAGTTCTGTTTTCTGAAGGAGAGGGTAACCTACTTTTGCTCAGCTTTTGAAAGTGAGTGTTGGAGTGTGAGTGTGTGCAGGGCACGTGCTCTTCATTAGCAGTAGATTTTGTTTGTTAGGTGCCAGATGAGAACAAGGTACCATTATGAAGAGAAGCATTACCTCACCACTCCGAGACTCAGAGGATACCACACCTGGAGTAGTTCATTCTGTTTCAGGAAGTTTAGTTATGAAAAGGTGAGATGCTGGCTGAAGGGCTGCCAGAACAACAGAAAATAGTACAGAAGTACAGGAGATGAAAGCTGCCAGAAAGCGAAGAACATCTCAAGAAAGCAGCTATCCCCATCTTTGATAATTTGCCATTATTTAGTAAGAGTCTAAAATGTATGTCTCTACATTTGAGAGAATTCAAAGATGCATGAGATCCATCCAGTCCCTTCCCTCAGAGCATGTACAATAGAGAAAAAAAGTGGTCAGAGTGGTTGTCATATGCAAACAGCTCAAACTTTCCTGGCCTACTACTCATACTGATGAGCAGGGTGTTGTTTCATCAGAAATTTTAAGTTCCTGAGCTCCTATTATACAACAGGCATCATCAAGCTAGACAAACAGACATTAAATAGGCAAGCACTCCTCTCTTCTATCAACAAAGAATTTCAATTGAAAAACAAAGCAAAGACTACTGTAAAGTGGCACTGTGATTTTAGTCACCTGGAAATACTACCATGAAATGCAAAACTCATGAAATGCAAAACAAGGCAGAAAGAGGGATGCAAAGAGAAATAGGCTCTCTGAGCAAAATCTCTTCTTTCTGAGATCCAGAAACAATTAAACATACAGTCACTGGATTAGAAATGGCAATGACCAGTGAAATATATTAATTTGTGATGTACAAGACAATAGAGGAAATAGCCTGGAGCAATAAAGTTGTGTTACCTTATAAGAATTGTGCTTGATGGCTCAAGGGTTTCCTATGGCCACTATAACAAAGCACCACAAATTTAGTGAATTGAGACAACACAAGTTTATTACCTTACAGTTCTGTAGGTAAGAAGTCCAACAGAAGTCTCCTGGGCTAAAATCAAGCAATCTCCAGAGCTGAGTTCATTTCTGGAGGCTCTCGGGAGAATCGACTCCTGGCCTTCTCCAGCTTCTTGGAGGCACCCGCATTTGTTGGCTTGTGGCTCCTTTCTCCATTTTCAAGCCTACAGTGGCAGTTGAGTCCTTTACACATTGCATTACTCTGACCTACTGTTTTGCTTGCCTTTTCCACTTTTAAGGAAAGCTGTGGTTTCATTGGGCCCACCCTGATAACCCAAGATACTCTGTTCACTAAAGGGTCAATTGATTACCAACCTTAGTCCCCCTTGTCATGTGTTATGGGTTGAATTATGTCACTTCCCAAAATGATATGCTGAAATTCTAATGCCCAGTATCTCAAGAATGTGACGTTGTTTGAAACAGGGTCTTTGCAGATGTATTTAGTTAAGATGAGATTATATAGAGTAGGGCAGACTCCTAATCCAATATGACTGGTGTCCTTATAAGAAAACATCCAGCTCTGGCTGGTGTGGCTCAGTAGATTGAGTGCTGGCGTGTAAACCAAAGGGTTGCTGGTTCCATTCCCAGTCACGGCACATGCCTAGGTTGCAGGCCAGGTCCCCAGTAGGGGGTGTGTGAGAGGTAACCACACATTGATGTTTCTCTCCCTCTCTTTCTCCCTCCTTTACCCTCTCTAAAGATAAATAAAATCTAAAAAAAAAAAAAAAAAAGAAGACATCCATGTGCAGACACAGGGAGAATGCCATGTGCAGACGGAAGAAGAGATTGGAGTGATGTATCTGCAAGCCAAAGAATGCCTGGAGCTAGCAGAAGTTAGAAGAGGCAAGGTAGTGTCCACTCTATGCAGGCTTCAGAGGGAACATGGCTTTGCCCACACTGATATCAGACTTCTAACTACCAAAACTATGAAAAAATAAATTTCTGCTGTTTTAAGACACTAAGCTGGTGATATAATCATCCACTACTCAATGATGGGGATACATACTGAGAAATGAGTTGTTAGGAAATTTTATGTGCAAACATTGTAGTTTGTACTTACACAAACCTAGATGGTATCACCTACTGCCCACCTAGGCTATATAATATAGCCTATTGCTCCTGGGCTACAAGTCTTTAAAGTGTGATATTGAACAAAACAACATGAGATTAAATCAAGCACAAGAGAAAATGATGCAATTAAGAGATACAATAAGCATGAGATGTACGAGGCTGCTGCCAAGTAATGCAGCATACTATTTTACAGCAAATTTTTTTCCTCCAGCTTCACCCTCCCCAGCCCCCCCCCCCGCTTAGTTCATGCCCATGGGTTGTACATATAAGTTCTTTGAGTCCTCTGTTTCCTATACCATTTTTTATCTCTCCCTGTCCATTTTATGTCTACTAATTATGCTTCTTCCTTGTACCTTTGTGGGAGTTCTTTCCACATGCGTGTAAACACACAGTCCTAAGAATTTACGCGTTTTGAGCACAACTCCACGTGATTCCCGTGTGGGCAAGTGTGGATCATGTCTGTGGAATGGGAATTCTCTAATAGGAATTAGGCAAAAATGTATCTTAAGAGATTCTGGCTTGCTGAGCCCTGTTTAATATATTACCCTGGTCCTGTCTGCCACCGGACCTGAATTTACATCCTAATGCTCTGCTAATGAGTAAACCTATGCCTGTTCTGCTTAATCCCATGAATAATCAATCC
>PVJI01017802.1:0-34810 GCA_004026765.1 Micronycteris hirsuta | reverse complement strand
CATGTGGACGGAGCCTGGGAGCGTTCACGGGTGTGTGGACAGAGCACAGAAGGAAGACATTTTGGGGGGAAGTGCCCACGCGAGCACAGGCCACTGGAAGATGAGGTTTTTGCATCGTAGAGATGCGCGTGCTGAGTGAGACCCCGAGAAGTTTCTCTTCGCAGAAAAGGGGGTGCAATGGAACAGTTTCAGAAGGTGCAGGGGAGACTCTCCCTATGATAGGAAAGCACCACAAAATGCTGTAAAGAGGGAGTTAGAAAAAAGAGACAGACATGCAGGGACATGGGACAGAAGGCCACTGTGAGGTCCAGGCAGGAGAGGGGAGGCCTCAGGGCGGGTGGTCACCATGGAGACAGAGGGAGGCGGGCATCCCGGGAAGCGTGCTCCGCAGTAGCACACCGCGAGGATCGTAGGTGCAAGAGCAAGACACAGAGGTTCCAAGACCCCGTCGATGTCCCAAAGCATAGAGTTGTCAGGAAGATAAATGTCACAGGCGAGGGACATATTTGGGGACAGGCACTTGAGGTGGGGCCTGTGCAGGTGGATAGGGGGGTACAACCCAGAGAAGGATCGGGGATCCATCTGTGAGTCACTGCTCAGCAGAAGTGTTCTTGTCTCGAAAGTCAGCTGCAGCCCCGACCCAAGCTCAGCTGCCATGGGAGCAACTGGAGCCAAGACGGATGGAGAGGTGCCCCGCCCGGCCAACTAGGAATGTCAAGGACATTAGGGTCAGACAGTCCACAGAAAACCACCTGTTCTCTCTCCTGTTGCAAGTGGTTTTCCTAATTCAAAACGCGGGCAGAAGCCGAGAAATGCCGAGAGAAACCTGACATCAGCCCGTACCTCTAGGCACCTTACTGTTCCTCAGACTCAACACGCTGATGTTCAACTTGTAGCCACAGGAAGAATCAGGTGAGACAAGGTCATGGTGAAGTAAGGACACTGTGTGGACATCACTCACCGGCGCATGAACACGGACGAGGCTGAGAGACCGTGGACGTGGTCAGAGTCAGTGCTTTTCCAGCGGTTATAAACATGCCATTTTAAAATGATCCAACCCCCTCCATCAAAATGCGTCCTGATGTTCAAGTTTCCCAAAGCAAGACGTAGGCTGAATTCAGATCCAAAGGCAGGGAGTTGGAATTCAGCCACGGCACCAGTGGGTGTGAGAGTGGCACCAGTGGGCATGGGAGCTTATTCCCAGTTTGCCTGTGCACGCTCCTGCTCTCTCTCTGTTCCAACACGAGAGAGAGAGAGAGAGAGAGAGAGAGAGAGAGAGAGAGAGAGAGAGCGCGTTCTGAACGGACTTTCCAAAGGCATAGTCACTACTTCAGGCTCGTGCCCCTTCTCTCCAGAAACTGATGTGAAATGCAGCTGTGACCTTGGCTTCGATGCCATTGAATAGACTACACGATTCAGCTGGTTTTACGTTCCCTATTAGTGCCATAACTTTGTGGGAAACACCCTCTCCCCAGCGGCTACTATTTTGAACAGCGATTCTTAAATCTTTTACTCACCAGACAGCTTGCATACACCACAGAAGGAAAGGAAGAGTGACCAACTACTTTTCCATTGGACAAATGTGAGGGGCTTTGGAAGGACCGCACGCGCCCGTGCCAGATGCGACCGTGGCCCAGTCATCATTTTCCGGCTTCAAACCTGAAGTCTGTAGCAGAGAGACTCGGCCGTGCTTTGGGGCGTCCACGCCACTCATGCTTCGGAAAGCAGTCTCGTTACATCTCCCCAGAGGAGAGGATTGGGCTTTATGATGTGTTCCTTACAAGGAAAACTCCCAGGGAAATCAAGGAGAGCAACCTGGGGACCACGTTATAATGACCTTAGAATCGTTCATACGACGGAGTTGCTAAAAGGGAAAAAATGACTTAAAACTCGTTGGGAGTATTGCCTCACGGGAATTCCATGTTAACCTCAAGGCCGGCGGCCTGGTAACGAAAATTGCCTTTGAGATTACTGGGGGGAGAAAACCTTGTTCAGAATCAGGAGTCCATTTAAATTTTTGATCAGTTTCTTGATTTTCAGAGACGGAGAGAGACATCGATTTGTCGTTCCACTTATTGATGCATTCATCGGTTGCTTCTTACACGTGCCCTGATGGGGGATCAAACCCACAACCTTGGCATATCGGGGCAATGCTCTTACCAACTGAGCCGCCCAGCCAGGGCCTGAATCAGGCATCAACTTAGGCCCTCTTTACATAATGAGAAAGCTCACAGAAAAGGGGCTGAGACTCTTTTTGAAGTGTGGTGGTCTGACCTCAGTGTCAGCTGATGTCACATGGCCAAGCCTGCCAGGGAGGAGCCACTTTTAGGAAAGCAAGTCGCGCGTCCCGGTCATCAGGGGAGACCTGTCAATAGTCCCTCCTACCCTTGCGCCTCGGCACGCGTCCCGCGCAGGTGGCTGTCATGCCGGTGGTCCTCTTGCAGGGGTGCCCCTGAAGCCCAGGAAGGAGTTACGGTTTACAGAGCTGCAGACCGGGCAGCTGGAGATCAAGTGGTCCTCGAAATTCAACGTTTCTATCGAGCCCGTGATCTACGTGGTCCAGAGGAGGTGGAATTACGGGATCCATCCCAGCGAGGATGACGCCACGCACTGGCAGACCGTGGCTCAGGTGAGTGTCTCTGACATGCTGTCCCCGGGGGTCATGTCCACTGCACACCTGCAGACACGAAACTCACAAGCTGGACGTCAGCCAGCATGGCCCGAGGTAATGCTGGCGTGGGCCTGTCGTGCGAGAGACAGCGTGAACCCTGTAGACAGAACTCAACACGTCTCATGGTTTGCCTGTTCACTTGTTCGCTCAAAAGGAGATAATTTTCAAATCTGAGCATTCACATTTATTTCAGCCCCGAGGTGGAGATAAGGAAAGGCAACCCACTTAGGCCTAGTGAATGTGATGTTTGATCATGGAAAGGACCCCTTCCCTTCCGCCTACGTGAAGCCCTGATTCCACGCAGGGACGTGAGTGGCGTGGGTGAGGTTCCTGTCACAGACGAGTTAGTGGGAAGGTGCCGCAGCTCACGTGCCTCTGCCGAGGGCTTCCCTTGGGTCCCGGGCAGCTGGCAACCTGAGCCGCAGCGGCACGGCTTCCTCTCTGGTTGGTGGTGAGAAAAGCAAAATATTGTCTTTGTTTTTAAGAGCTGGTAAGTGGACTACCAGCTGCAGGGGAACCACAGGAGATAGGAAAGGATCAATTCTCCGTATGGAGCTGCTGAATGCTTCTCAGCAACGCAACTGCTTTTTCTCCACATGGGCCTCCACCAGGGAAAGTCCCACATCCTTTCCCTCCAAGGATTGCATCCCCCTGCCTATTTCTCAGGAAATAGAAAATAAATTTTAGGATTCGGCTCTTCGGGAGAGAAATTTGGTTCTTTTATGAACAATACTATCCCCCCAAAGGATAAACACTAAAATAATTTAAAGACCCCCAAATAAATGAGAAGGTGGGTGTAAAAGAAACATATTCAGTTAGGGAAAAAAAAAACAAAACCCTGGTCAAATAAATTTAGTCATTCGATATGTACTTTGTAAAAGAAAAAAATTGCTTTAGTAAAACATAGAGATGCTCAGAATTCAGCCTAAAGTTCTATCTGATGTCCATAGTATACTCCCTTAAGCAACAGCACACCACCATTTGTTCATTTCTAAGTTATTTTAAGACTTACAAAAGTAACTGATGATCTGTCTTTCATCCCTTGTGTTTTTAGGGAGGGGAGGGAAATCTCAAAGTATTATTATGTCCATTTTTTTGATCGTTAGCACATGTAATACTTTCTTTCTTTGGCTGCTGAATGCGGGGGATGTCATGCCGACTTTAGTTTTTAAACTCTGAATGACGATGTCGGCGAAACTGTTGTCTCAAATCCTGCCAAATGAGGCGGAAAGCCACGTGTAAGGGTTCATAGTCTCGCTTTGATCTCGGAAATGTTTAGCTTCCTTTAGGTATGAAAGCAAACGTGACGATCCCTTTCAGTGAGTTTCCATACACTGAGGGAGGGTTTAATTCGATTCTACTTCCTCATTTTCATCCACCGAGCCCACGTTGAGTTCAGCACTAGACCACGGAGGCATTGGTGCCGGTGATTCGCAGCCAACGTTTTCAGGTCTCCTGCTTAGCCTGATGAAGGCGGGGAGCAGGGGGACTGTCACTGGTACTTGATATGTTGGGGACGGTGGCGGTAGAGAGAGCAAAACCCGTGGATCATCCCTGAGGGCCTACTTTTATCTTTGGATTTCTCATTGGATGAACACATAGGAGCACACCTCGCCTTTCTTACATGATATACTCAAAGTAAAAAAGAAAAAAGTCGGGTTGCAATGCAGTTCCAGCAAATGTTAGCACTATGGAAGTGCCTGGCTGCTCCCACCTACGTCCCAAATTATATTAGCCATTCCAGTTAAAGAAGCACTTTCTCTGTGTTAGCGGAAGATGATTTTATTTTATTTTCTATAATGTCATGAAGAGCTCACGCATATATGCGCTCCTATGCCTGATGGACTGATTCGGTCCCTCAAGTGCTGTGTGTAGTCCCCAGATTTAAAAATAGCCTGAGCATTTGTCAAAAGGTTTTGACCTGCGGAGATCCCTGAGTCTCCCACTCTTTGGGGCGAAATGTCTATGAACAGAGTAGGGTGACTGAAACTTCCCCAGAAATTCTGAGTGCTGACGGCTCTCCTCACACTGAGCATGGGACCCCCTCATCCAGAAGGGTGGCGGGAGGTCAAGGCTGAGTTGCTTTGGCCGAGGAAGGACTGTATTTTTAAAACAGACGCCACTGATGTGTCCGAATAAAAGGGCTCTCTGTGCTTCGTGTCCTTCCCCTCAGACCACGGATGAGCGGGTCCAGCTGACCGACATCCGGCCCAGCAGGTGGTACCAGTTCCGAGTGGCGGCGGTCAACATGCACGGGACCCGGGGCTTCACGGCGCCGAGCAAACACTTCCGCTCCTCCAGAGGTCAGTGTGTCATTCCCGCCAGGCCCTCACGTCCCTCCCAGCACACGTGGAATAGATTTCATCATGTCCCCATGTCCACAGTTGTGGTTGGCCAGCAGGGGGCTTTGCTGTCCCTAGCGCATGGGACCAGATGTGGTGGAAGGCAGGCGCCATGGGAATTTATACTCAAGGACGTTGCAGAAGATGATAGGAAGGGGTTTTCTCAGCTTTGGCGCGGCGGTTTTCCACCATCAACTTCTGCTGAGTCTTTGCTTCCAGGTAGTCCCTGTGTCAAGCACCGTCCCCTTCCTTTGTGGAGAGAAAGGTCTCGTTTGGGCTACAGGACGCTACGCAGCTTTTCTTGAAACGATGGTGACATGGAGTGTGTGTTAATCTCTTCTATTTCACTGCATCCAGAACTGGAACCCCTCTGGGGCCACGTCATTTTGTTCAGTTCCCACTCCCTCGGTACTTTAAAACCCCCGTGGAATCTGACAAATACCCGTCCCATTAGCCTGTGGTCATGGAACATACTGGACGCCGCAGTAACGATGCCTCCAGGTGTGCTTCTCCCCTGGTGCTCGATGGCCGTGAGCCCCGTGGGGACATCCTCCCTCTGCTCAGCTGACTCTGAAGACCGGCTTTCGGAGACGTAGATCAATGCCCTTGTTCACTCTCTGATTGGGAGCTAGCCTCTCCCCTAGCGTTATTCGAAACAGAATGCATCGTGATATTAATGAATACAGCTAGACACAACATCACTCCTATGTCTTTGATTCTGGAAGGTTTCCCCTGGCTGCTGTACGCCACCATGTTTATACCGTGATTGGGAAAACGCACCCGCTTCAGCCAGTCCACGCGTTCCTCGCTGTGTTAGAATATTGCCAGCCCTATCTCTGCGTAGCCCTACGTCTCATTTTTTTTTTTTAAGATTTTATTTATAGACAGAGGGAAAGGGAGGGAGGCAGAGAGGGAGAGAAACAGCAACGTATGGTTGCCTCTCACGTGGCCCTCACTGGGGACCTGGCCTGCAACCCAGGCATGTGCCCTGACTGGGAATCGAACCGGGACCCTCTGGTTCCCAGCCCGCGCTCAGTCCACTGAGCTATACCAGCCAGGCGTCAGACTCATTTAATAGTTGGGTTCTATGACAGAATACGTAGTGGCTTTTTAACTCTTTTTGAAAAAGTCCTTTGGAAAAAGGAAAGGGACCTATTCCCCTACCCAGGCAAATGCGTGGAGCAGGGTTAAGGTGCAATTACAAATAAAGGCAGCCACCTTGTCCTGAGACGCTGTCTGCAGCTGGTGTGACGATTTGGAGAGGCACGCGAATAAATAAGGAACGGCGGTTCAGGGGCTGGGGTGCGTAAGGCTTCAGGGCCCTTCACCTTGACTTTCACGGTTCACACGAGACGCAGGTGCATTGTGGTCAGAACGGTCACCGCCTGTTGTGCCCGCAGGGTGTGGTCTGTGCGCTCAGGTCCGGGCTGCAAGGTGAGACCTCAGGTAACCGCAGTGCGTGGCATCTGCAGACAGATGTGGGCTACCTTGAACCGTCGGGTGGGATCGGGCCAAGAGACCCCCAGACCGTGCCCAGGGCTCATGTTGCGGCAGCTCCCTGCCTGCAAGGCCTCCATTCCGGGGAAGCGGCCAGGCCATGCTGGCTCGGTCCTTCCCGTGGTATCTGAGCACCTTCTAGAACGCGAGCTGCCGCCCGCCATGTTCAATGGGCTTTGGTGGACTGAACACGCGCCATTTTCTGAAACGTTGCGGTTACTGTTAAAATGTTCTATTTTCTCAGGGAGCCTCCCAGACTTTTATTCTCGCACTTCTTGCCCACCAAAAATGCCTGCAGTCCCTGGCCCGGTGGGTGGAATCAGCTGCAAACAGGATAGAGTTGGCCGTGCCTTCCCGGCAGACGTTCCGGTCAGCACCCGTGCGAGGGTGGAGGGCAGGGAGCCCCCGCAAAGCCAGGGCTGGAGTCATGGATTTGGGGTGCCCTTGTGAAAGCAGGAAGGAGACCCATCATTTTCTAACCTCTTAATGGTAACTGGTGCACTTTTATCTAATAAAAGCCCGTTTATTCCTGCTGTGCGCCAGAAGCGAAACGATAGCAGTTTGAAGGCTCCCGGTGGTTTAAAATTGGTTTAAGAAAGAGTGACCGCTTCGAAAATAATTCTCTGCCCAAAGGGTACGGTTATCTGTGTATTTGACTTGGGTAGGGGACCTGCCTTCCTCATCAAAGCCGGAGTCCAAACACGGGAAAGGAGTTTTTCCACCTACCATGAACGCCTCTGAAAACAAACGTAAAATTAAGGAGAAGAAGAAAAAGCACTCGATGAAACGGGTTTCATTAGGTTTCGGCTTGCTGCCTCCTATTCATGGGCTGTAGTCTTGATTTTCATGGAAAAACCAAAATTCTTGTAATTCCCTTCTCTGCGGTGATGTTTAAATACAAAATCAGCCTGTGGTTGGCCAGAACGGATTGGCTGCTAAGTAAGTTAATTTCCTTTGAACGCCTTTATTTTTTCAAAACTAAATCCTCACGCCTTCGAATACTTATTTTTATAGAAACGTGTGAGTTGTTCATAGCTTGGTAATTCACTTTCCTGCTTTTTCTTTTCGAGATGAATACTATTTTTGGATTATTTTATTGCTAACCCTTACCTCTCCCCAGGAAAAAAAAAAAAAACACAAATGCGTGTTTGTAGAATGGATCAAATCAGCAATTTTTGCTGGCAGTCAAAAGGCCAGAGGTTGGGATAATGTCAACATTCACTTATTTAAATTCTCTGTATTGTGCCCAGGTGTAGCTCAGTGGATTGTGCGCAGGCTGGGAACCAAAAGGTCCTGGTTCGATTCCCAGTCGGGGCACATGCCTGGGTTGCAGGCCAGGTCCCCAGTAGGGGGCGCACGAGAGGCAACCACACATTGCTATTTTTCCCTCTCTTTCTCCCTCCCTTCTCCTCTCTCTAAAAATAAATAAATAAAATCTTTAAATTCTCTGCATTGCCTTTGACCCTGCGCTGGAGTAGGAAAATTGGCTTCCATGTTAAGAAATTGAAATGACCCGTCCTGGAATGGCCTGATGTACAAATGTCTCCTTCTGCTTATTACCCCATTACGTAGAAAGGGATGCGGCCATCCCTCCCCTGGTGAGTCACCGTCCTCGGTTCCTTCTGGGAGACGGGTTCTTCGAGCCACCAGCCTGCCAGGTCCTGAGGCCCCCTGTCCCTATGGCACGCACGTGGGGCAGGCAGTCAGCCGCATCGGAACACGCGGTGTGGGATTGTCTGTATTCACAAGGATGTGGCCCCCGCACAGATTCCAAAGCCCATGCAGGCGGCGGCGTGGAGGGTGGGGAGTGGAGGGATGGAGCGAGAAGGACAAAGGACTCATGGACCTGGACAACAGGGTGGGGATTGCAGGAGGGGATGGGGCAAAAGGGAACTAAACGGTCATGAAAACATACCAATTTAAATACCATTTAAGTGGTTTGCATACACGGTGTCCTTTTCACTTCTTTATAAAGGTGGTCACTCTCTGCCTTGTCCCTTGCCAGAGCGGGGATTTCTGCCGGCACGGGACAGGCCGGGGTGCCCCGGGGTGGGAAGGGGCACTTCCCACCGCTGCAGTCCCAGGTCCTCTCTCTGGTCACCTGACTCACCATGGGCTGCAAGTCATTCCTTCGTGCCCAGCCTTCCTTTGCCGCTCAGGCACTCACCACAAAAGCTTCAGGGACAGAACTGCAACCTGCCAGAAACCTCAGCATTCCGTCTCCTTGGGCCAAAAGCACCGCACACAATGGCGCATCGAGGCAACTACCCTTGTGCGAGGCCGGAGTGGGATGCGTGTGCTAATCTTCGCTGTCTTGCACTGGACGCCACACAGATGGAATCTGAATGGGAGCTGATGCCGCCTTCCTGCTTCCGTCACCGTGGAAAGCACACTTGTTTTCTGTGCTCCGGAGTGTGTCTCTGCAGATGAGGGCAAACCTCATGAACAGGGAGGCAATGCAGCCGAACAGGGAGAAACGCTCGGATTTAAGCCTCAGATGGAGGGGTCTGGAGACCACCAGTCCTGGGGTGTGAATCTGACCCTCACGCCCCGTGCTCTCACACACGTGAATTATCCTCAGAACCTCAATTTCCTCACCTGTAAATTGGGAACAAAGTGCCGACATTGAATCCCCCAAGCCGACCATCCATTTATAAAATTAGAAAGTAACAGTGCCATATTAAGTTTCAAAAAGCTCACAGCATCACTGCTTCTCAAAGACTCTACATCTGGACTTGACAACTGAGAGCCGTGGTCCAAATTTGGCCTGTTGTCATTGCCGATAAAGTTTTACTGGCACACAGGCACGGCCGTTTGTTTGCTTTTGTCTATGGCTGCTCTGGAGCCACAGCGGCAGCGCTGGGGAGCCGCAACATCGACTATGGCATGTGATGTGTCCTGTAAGTCTTGGTCGCCACCAGCAGGTTCCAAATGTTGACTAAGAATCGCTTGATCAGCCCTGGCTGGTGTAGCTCAGTGGATTGAGCGCGGGCTGGGAACCAGAGGGTCCCGGTTCGATTCCCTGTCAGGGCACATGCCTGGGTTGCGGGCCAGGTCCCCATGCGGGCCATGCGAGAGGCAACCATACATTGCTGTTTCTCTCCCTGTCTCCCTCCCTTCCCCTCTCTCTAAAAATAAATGAAAATAAAATCTATTAAAAAAAAAAAGAATCGCTTGATCACGTTGTCACATGATGTACCCGGATTAGCCACTTGAAAGAAAGAGCAACTGGGAGATGTTCTCGTTCTAAAAACTGAAGGAGCCAGCGGACCCTCCAGTCCTTACATGAGACGCGTCCACAAATTATCCACCTGTGTAATATGAAAAATACAGTTTTGAAGAAGATGCAAGATACAAGGACCATTGTACAGAGGACAATGACGCCTCAGTCCCCTTCAAAGTAGGCACCTGGGGACCTCACACAGCTCTCCCAATTGCCATCAGCTGCCCTGTCGTATTTTCCTGAATCTCATCCACAGTCTGAAATCTCTCTTTTCAAAGGTGACTTATTTGTGGGAAAAGCCAGAGGCCACGGCACCCCAAATCTGGGCTGTAGGGGGCGCTGAGTCACCTGGATGGTTTCATGTCTTGCCAAAAAACTCTGCATGAGACGGGACATATGAGCAGGCGCATTGTCGTGATGAAGCTGCTCGTCATCCGTTGCCCAGAGCTGCAGCCTTCTGAATCATTCCAATAGTTTTTGCGGAGGAATGTTCAAGCTTAACGGAAAATTGGATGCAGATTTGTTGCTCTGCTTGGTCAATCATGTTGAATGTGACGGCCACACAGCACACACGCTCGCTCAATGGCGTCTACCGCCCCCACCGACTAGTACAGTGAGGTCGTCATTGTTCACACGTGTGCATTCCAGTCCACGCTCCTTGGCTGCCAGGTTATGTTGATGTCATGCAAACCGTTCTCACTAGAGCAGCATTAGCTGGACTTTTTCTGGAGAGACCTTGTCATATGTTAGAAGAAAGCAAGAGACTTTTGAGAAGAATTCATGTTTCCATCGTTCCACAAACACAAGCGACCCTGGGAGAGAAAGCATGAGCAATTTTCCTGCCGACCGGTTCACGTATTCCCAGGGAGCTGTGGCTTGGCTGCATCTCCTCTGCTGGTGGCACTACCGCTGGAGTTAGTGCCAGCGATTACCTGGGCCACTCAACCATCCCTCACCGCTTGTGATGAGCAGCATCTACACCTGCGCCATCTGTCACTGAAAAGGAGGCAAACACCCTCTAGCTTCACTCACAGTTCGTCATTTTCGTACATGCATTTCAGAGGAGATGGGCGGTGTAATAATTCCAGAAGCTAATCTCTCTCTCGACAGCTGAGAAGGCTTTGCTTTATGCATTAAACGGGAAATGCTGAGATTACGTAAATGGATGGTGCCCGTCTGACATCCAGCTTGTACCGTGGATAAAGCAGGGCTTGTCTCTGCTCATCTCTGCCGCTCTCATCCACTGAGATAAAGCAGTTCCTTACATAATCTGCGTCTCTTTTCCCTTTCAGAATTTCCAAAGGCAAGGCTACTCTGCTCGCCTATTGAATGCAAGCCAACTTACATCAGACTTTACTCTGTTTTATAGAAATGTGTCCATTTCGGTGCCGGGCTACTTTGGCTGGGTTGTCGTTGTGTGGAAATGCCTACACGGGTTCTTCTGTATATTAATTGGAGGCTGCCAAGGGGGCTCTCACTCCCTGCTTGTCAGCAGCTGTGGGACCCAGGAAGGGCAGCGCTCCATGTGGGCTCCACACGGGCACCCCGCGGTCAGCACATGCAGAGACGTGCGCTTCACGCCGCCCTGGGCCCTCACACGTGTCTCCTCCCCCTGGGATTGCAGACCCGTCCGCCCCTCCAGCTCCTGCCAACCTGCGGCTCGGCAACGCCAGCACCCACAGCGACGGGACCGTGACCGTGACCCTGGTGTGGGACGTCCCCGAGGAAGCAGACGTCCCTGTGCATCACTACAAAGTGTTTTGGAGCTGGACAGTCAGCAGTAAGTCCCTGGTCCCCACGAAAAAGAAGCGGAGGAAGACTACAGATGGGGTAAGTGAGAGCCGGGAGGAAGGGGGGTCTCTTCTTGTGGAAGGGGGACACTTGACCTCTAGGCAGAGGGCCTGAGCAGGGGCATTTGTGGAGCTAAGACAGGGAGAGGATGACAGGCAGGGTCCTACATCTCTCGTTTGGAGCCCGGAAGGTCCAGAATGGAGCACCGTGCCAACTGTTTGTTTGGCCTTTGAGACCCATTGAACGGAGTCCATGGACCTACTCGCATCCAAAAGGCAGTCTCGACTCCAGAAACGAAAGGAACAAATCTTCCCTCCATTGCATGTGTCTAGTCATAGAAAAGGGTACAGTCCTCAACATCCCTCCCACGTAGGTCTGTTGACTGCGTTTATGGGGGAGCCCTGGAAACAGAAGAGCGGATCCCCCTGGTTTCTGTATTGTGGGCTGTTTTCATCATAATGCCATCGGCGGGACAGGGGAGAGTGTAGGAAATGCGTGTTCGGCCACACGTTTTTCTCTCCGGTGAAAAGCACTCGGACGGCTGTCTTCCCCAGGTGCTGAGAAGTAAAATCCCGACGGCAGCACTCTCTGCCGGGAGGTGTCAGGGTAGTGAGCGCTCCGTATCTTACGAAATGCTTGGCGCGTAAGGAGTGACTTGCTGTCTTCTTGGTATCCACTCCTCTATCGTGTTGTTCTAGGGCTGACTTAACACCCCCGCCCCGAATTTCTGAAGTTCAATTTCGTAAGTAAGCACATGTTTGAAACTGTTTCAAAAAGGATAGCCAAAAAAACCCATTTTTTTCGAACTGAAGATTCCATGACTTGCGCCATTCAGAATTGTGAAATATGTCGCCAAACGGCATCACAGATATTTAGCTGTGATCCCGTTTGGGTGTTATTTTTAAGAAACTTAATGGCAGTTGCATCTTTGATGGACTTTGCCGTACATAATAAGTTGGTAACACACAGTGATCTAGAAAGAGATTCCTGCCATCATGAGAATCTATATATTGATTGATTTGAAAGAGAAAGAGAGAGTTGTTCCACTTACTTAAGCATTTATCAGTTGATTCTTATACATGCCCTGCCGACCGCGGATCGAACCTGCAACCCTGGTGTATCCGGACGACGCTCTGACCCACTGAGCTGCCCGACCAAAGCCACAATCGGTGGAATTTAAAGATACAACGTGATGAAATACTGCCAGGCGCCATGTGCACTACTAACCAACCAACATCAAGAAATGAGTAGGGACGCTTGCAATTGACTCCTACGATATGCCGATTGGATAAGGCATGAACGGCAACTTTAACTTGAATTGGTAATGGGCGCAGAGGAGCACGAACCATCGATCACCGCCTCAGGAAGGACGTATTTTTGGAGCCACAACGGGCAGGCTGCTACAGGTCACGGCGATCACCACATTCCCAGTGTTAACATTTCCCTAGCCGAGAAGTAGGGTTAGAAATGGGGAAAATGCCACAGACTTTGAGGAATTATGGAATTTTCTTCCTGGGAATCAATGGTTTCTCGTTTCCTAAGACATCAGTCTGACGTCCTTGGTAACCACGAGGACAGGTTTCCAAGGAAATGCTCTTTCAAAAGTGGGTCTTCGTTTGCTTCTTTGAAGATCATAGATCGTGGAGACGGATACGCAATCCAACCAGAAAGCTCACCCGAAAGGAAGTGGGGTCAGCACTGTTCACGGCAGTGCCGAAGGTTAAAGGACAAAGAAAATCGGACCGTGCTGAGGTTAACAGAGATCACGGCAGACAAACAGGAAAGCATTTTGTCAGGCGGATGCTTTCCTTCATCACGTGATGGACATTTTGTCACAGCAGATTTGCAGGGAATATCAAAGCCCTGCAGCGATTCCCGTTTAGAATGTTCCCAGTCGGAGCCAAGCCGAGCCTCTGTGAGTTCGTTTCAGACAGCCCCGTCTTCTCTGCGGGGCGGACGCTGGAAAGGGGCACAGGCAGAATTATTCATCGCCCTTGCTGCTCGAGAGGGTTGGGAACACAATTTGCAAAAGCCATGGTTCAGCCTTTCTTTCTTTCTTTTTTTTTTACATTTTTTATTATTTATTTTTTAATTTGGAAAATATAGTTTTCTGTCTTTCCCCCCATCCCAGCCCAACCCCCCAGCCCTCCCCACGTTCCTCCCGCCCCTCCCCCCCCGCCCATTATTGTCCATGTGTCGTCTATAATTGCTTCTGCAAACCCTTCGCCCTGGTTTGGCCTTTCTCTGAAACTCATGTTGAGCCGAAGCTAAACTGGAGTTTCAGATCTTCAGCATGAGACGCATGTGAGCTCAGAGAAGGAACAGCCGGTGAAGGGGGGAGCCGGGGTGCCTGGAGGTGACTTCTGAAGGGCGGGTGTTTGTCCTCCGTTTGCAGACTCAGAGCTCCGTGGTCCTGGACAGACTGCAGCCGGACTGGGAGTACACGGTGGAGCTGCAGGCCATCGCCTACTGGGGCCAAACGCGCCTCAAAAGTGCCAAGGTCGCCCTGCGCTTCACGCCCACACACGCGGCCAGCCACAGTAAGTGCCCTGCGATCGGTCAGTTCCCCACGTACCCGGCCAGCGGCCAACACAAGGAGACGGGGTGCTTTATGTGGAGCCTTCCCCTGGCCGATCCTCTCAGCTGCACCTGTGCGCAAATACACATGCACACACTCACAGTCCATCATGCCAGCACTGAACTCATTTCCACCTGGGTCTTCGAAGTCCCTGACCTTGAACTTGGGAGACAGATGTGTAAACACGATTCCACAAGGACCAGAGTGTACCATACCCCAAAGTCTTCCTTCCCTCCCACAACTGTTCCTGGCCGAGACGCCCCCACCGCACAGGGCTCCACCGTTCGCCCTCCTGCCGCAGCCAAGGTGCAAAGGCCATTCTTCACCCTGTCCTTCCTTTCTCTCCTAAATCCAGGTCTTTAGACACCCCCTTTGTCCCTCAGTTCACGTTCTGTGTGGGACCTGCCCTGTCCTTTCCCTTTCAGGCCACCGTCACCTCCACCTTAATAAAGCTGGAATAGCCTGTGAACCCGTAGCTCGGTTTCCACTCTTTCTCCCACACTCAGTGCGTCCGCGCAGCCTCGTGAGCTTGCTGAGCCCTTACCCTCCCCGCCTCTCAGCTGTGATGAGGAACCTTTTCCCGTCACCTTGGCCCATGATGTGTCCGGAACGGTCTGCCCTGTCAGAGGACATGGACGCTCCCCCACTGCTGTCTTCCGCGGAGAGGGGCAGCCCCCTCCCTTTCCTACAGCACGGTGTAGGCTCCACGTGTGGGCCTGGCCCCCGTCTCCCCTGCTCGGAAAACTGCATCCACAGCACCGAGCTCTTGCGTCGCTCGGAAAGCATGGATCGTCTGTGTCCGCCCTTGTCCATTCCTCCACGGTGCGTGAGCCTGTGCATCGTCCATAGGATGGCCCTGTACGTGTGTGCGAAACTGAGTTCCTCACTCTTCCCTCCTACTTGCGTCCTTGGCCAACTTGTTCCCTCCTACCTGCAACTTCGGCCAGCCCCTCTGCATTAGGTTCATTCTTCATGTTTACATCGCATTGTACTCCTCTTAACCTATCAAAGACCATTCTGTTCGAAAGATGAACCGGCTCCTCTCACTCAGATCAGAAACGTCATAAAAGGAGACTAAAAACAGAAGCCATGGCACCAAGTCCCATCAGAACCCATACCACTGAGGTCTCGTGGGGGGCGGCGGCGGGGGAGGCTCCAGAAGGGGCCCGCTTTGCCCAGGAGCACGCAGGATGGGGCTGAACACGCGTCAGGGTTTTACAGCCACGGGCTGATATACAATCTCACAAACAGCTGCATACGACTTGTCCAAGGACACTCTGTATGCCATCGGGAACCCAGTGGAAATGAGGAGTCGTTACAACTTAATGGCATAAGCAAGGGAAATGACACTTTATAGGGGGCAGAGCTGTAGTGCCAGCATAGCAATGACTTCGGGAATGACGCCCTTGTAGGCGTGCCGGCCACGCGTGGAAGTTTTCCTAGTAAATGGTCCCGTGTGGCGCGGGCTGGGTGTTCTGGCACTTCTGTGAAACGGGGCCTCGAGGGAAGAAAGGCCTAGCGCTGTCTTTGCGGAAAGGCACCTTGCTTTCTGGGGATGCGAGAGGGGTGTTTCCACAGTGGACGGGTTTCCGGGGTTTTACCGTTGCCCCCTGTAACTGGAATACTCTTCTACCTCGGCCAAGTAACAATGTCCAGGACAGAAAATCCCGTGTGTCTCTCTACCTGTAAACATCATCGAAATCTGACATCTGAAAAAATAGCACAGTGGCTCGATTCTGTGACCTCTCAGGATAATTAAAGAGTCCAGCGTCCACTCTAATGTCCTGCTCTGGGCCAGCTGGTGCCCGGGCTCCTTACAGGTGGGACATGCTGCCTCTCCTGAGGCATAGCCGGTGATGCTGCCATCCAGAATAAGAAATCTGTGTGTGGCCTTTGTCATGCTTTCGGGCCGCAAGCTCCAGAAACGCTCGGGATTTCCCAAGTTGGGGAGGGACGAAGGTGCCTTCGGTTGTGCGAATGAGCTGACTTCCAGAGGCAACAAGCACGGGAGTGGGCGGCCCCGTCGTCGGTGAGAGGGTTGGCACTTTCAGTCCCACCGCCCGCCCCTTTCTGGGGACGCGAGAGGGGCTGGATAGCACGGAGAATCTCCAAGGACCAAGGTTAATCTCGCTTATGTCCTGAAGTCCCCATCAGAACTGTAGGATGGGGGTGTGCAGAGCTTCGGGGTTAGCGATCATGCGAGATTCGGGGAGAGGGGTGCCCGGAGCAGGCACAGAGCTTTGCCACCCGTCGGCCCCTTCCCTTGCCCCTTGCCCCTTACGCCTCTTCCTTAGAGCCGTTCCTGACTTGTCTCCTTTGTAGTAAACACGTGTGTTTCTCCGAGCTCCGTGAGCTGCTCCAGCGAATTTTTGGAGCCTGAGGAAGGGTACCTGGGGACCTGTGATCTATACGGCCTGTCTGTCAGAGTCCCAGCTGTAACCTGCACTTGGAAGTGTTGTCTCAAGTGCATGGGGTGGGGGAGGTGGCCTTGGGGGCAGAGCCCTTCCCCGTGACCGCCATGCTCCCTGCAGCAGCTGCGGTGTAGGTGAGGGGAACTGCTGGAATCGCATGGCCGTGTGGGGCTAACCCCTGACGTGCACACTGCATTTGAGCAAAGAACCCTTCACTCTGATAAATGTTTCTTAGTGACAAAAACATCTGTGTGAACTATGTAACCTAAAGTCTTCTAGGAACCGGAGTAACGTAGGTAGGCCCTTGCTTTCAATGAGATCCCGGATGGTGATGGAAGGCGGTGTCCCTGGAAGGAAGAGCAGGCGGCCGATGCAGTTTGGCCCCGGGTCCCTCAGTTTCCCCCGAGCAAGGCTGCCTCACGCGAGCTACCACGGGGGTCGTCTCCCCAGCTGTCCTCGTCTCTCCACCTCCCTCCCAGCATCCCAAGGAGGCAAAATGCTTGGCTCCCCCAGAAAAGTTTCCGTAACCCATGTCTTATCAGAGTACCACCCCCCCAGCTTACCCTGCTCTCTCTCCGAGGGCCACCGGGAACTCCCAAAGTACAGGAGTCTTATGTCACAGGGCAGAATGTCTAACCATGCCAGTCCAGCACCAGGCGGTGGGGAAGGCAGCGCTGGAGACCGGGGGACCATGTTCATATCCTTAACATTAACCCCTACCAACTGCCACGTGGCTTCTAACCGGAAGCAGCACATGGCCACAGAGGGACAGACACAGGACATGAGCTGGCCCCGGGATGCAGTCTCTGCTTCCTCACTGCGTCACTCAGCTGACACTGGACACAAGTCTCAATATTGTTGGATCTTTAACATGTGCGTGCCCACTCCTCTGTGCGGGACATCGGGAAAGAGCGGCCCACAGGCCACATCCAGCACTTCTCTCTACTTTTATAAGTACGATTTGAGTGGCACACCACTCCTCACTGGTGGCTGCTTTGGGCTGTCGTGAGAGTTGTCAGAGACTGTGCGACCCACAGAACCCGAACCGTGTGCGCTCCGGCCGTCCCCGAGAAGCACGCAGAGCCCCACTCCGGGTCCTGCGGACGGCTCCGTGAGTTTGCAGGCCATGCCGGCAGAGCTCAGGGCGCGCATCGAAGACCAGCAGGAGCACAGCCGGGAAGCAGCGTTCTTGCCTTCACTGCAGCCAAGGAACAGGGACCCTAGACAAACACCCTGGCGCCCGAGGCGGGGGATTAGCGTGCAAACAACCCAACAGCCCAGGCAAATATTTGGTGACGGCTCTAGATGTATCACTCCATGGACGTCTTTGTTTATTTCATCCCGTACGTGACGGATGAAGGAACTGCTCTGTGGGTGTCCCTGAGCAAGGCAGCGGGCATCCTAGGGAGATAAAACTAACTCCTCTCGTGAGTCATTGGAAAGACCCGTTAAAGGGGAAAATGGTAATTTTTCAAACTGGGGAGACATACGAGTGCCGCAGGCAGTTTTCCTTCTCTTGACCTTGGATTGTCAGCGAGGACAGCTTCCCCAAGTTCAGCAGGACGGAGTGTTCCACCCCGGGAAGTAGCGCTGAACGTTTTGAGCCAAAGGAATCGGAAACGGAGTTGCCCGGGAGCCCAGGGATCTCAGCAACGAAGAGTGTCACAAACGGGAGAGATGAAATAGACAGTAGGGAAAAATCCACCTGAAAACTAGTCGTCACGCCCAGCTGTTCTCTTTCCTAATGTATCCCAGCTCACGCTGGAGCAGCCCTGGGGTGGACGCTTGCTCCTCGTTTCTGAAGGGAGGGCCACTGGCCCCAGAGACAGGGGGAGTTCCTTGCCTCCCAACGCTGCTCCCAGAGCTTGCGCGGTCCCTTCAGGGCGGTCCTGTCCTCGCCGGACGCACTGCCCTGCACACAGCTTCTCCGCTGTCTCAAGAGCCCTCCGGTCAAAAGCGTCATGTGGCCAGCCCCCGGCTCCGCGCCTAGCGCCGAGGACGCGCTCACTAAATGTTTGTTGAATGAATGAACGGATGAGGCAGCCCTGTGTTCCTTCCCCGATCTCACGGATGGTTGCCATCGCGTTGCATTGCATGGCTGAATATTTTGTCCACTCATCTGTCTACTGATGGGCACTCAAATATTCACTATTATAAGTAACGCTACAATAAACATAGGGGTGCATATAGTCTTTTGAGTTGGCGTTTTCAGTTTTTTCAGATACAGTCCCAGCCGTGGAATCGCTGGGTCAAAAGGCAGATCCATGTTTAGTTTTCTGGGGAAACTTCACACGGCTTTCCACAGTGGCTGCCCCAGTCTGCACTCCCGCCCACAGTGCGTGAGGGCTCCTTTTTCTCCACATCCTCGCCAGCACTTGTTCGTGGGTGTATTGATGAAAACCACTCTGACAGGTGTGAGGTGGTATCTCATTGTGGCTTTAATTTGCATCTCTGTGATGGCTGGTGACATTGAGCATCTTTTCAAAGGTGTTCATATTTCACGTTCTTATCAGTCCAAGTTTGGACGTCTGTCGCTGTTTGCCCGGCACACAGCTTGGCGACTGGCTGCTGAGGGTGCTCTGCAAGCCACTGGGTCGATGGAACTTCTACCCGTCCCTGCTAACGTCACACACCTGAACCATCTTTCCATGGAGGGCCGGGTACCCGGGCTGGACGGCTGGTGATGATACTTTTGTGAGAAGCTCTCTGTACCATTTTGTGAAATGGCGTTTACTATCATTTGGTTGACTGCCTTCACAACTACAAAATCTGTACAATGAGAAACGCTGTGTGTACGTCTTATGTAAGAGAGTCCCTCTTTGAAGCCCGGGGAATACAGTCAGGAGCCACGGAAACTCTGGGGGTCGCATCTGTTAGAATTGCAGGTCCTGTAGCCCATTTTGCAGGCGAGGACGTTCCCAGGGCAGAATCTGCCGGGGCCTCACACTGGACTTTGGGAGGCAGTCACTGAGTAGGAAGGGGTCACCGGGAAGTTGAATCCCCTGGGCTGCACGGCAGGGCCCGCGATGGTTTCTCACGAGTAAAGCAGAGCGCTGTGCTTTGTTGCAGAAGAACCCCCGGGGAGGAGTAGGAAGCGCGTGATGCTGGCACAGGCCGCCCTGCAGGGACACCGCCCCCCGCGCCTGCTGGAGATCGGAGCTCCCTTCTACCAGGACAGCCAGCTGCAGGTCAAGGTCTACTGGAAGAAGACCGAAGGTAGGCCCAGGGTCCCGTCTGTTTGCCGCGGGCGTTCACTCTCCCAGGGATGGGAACGTCCTCGGGGAAGCTGGCGCCGAGCCACGGCATGGATGGGGGGAACGACAGCTGGACAGAGCACTGGCTTCTGTTGAGTGCGTGGCCGTTCTGCCCCAGCCGGGTGGCTCTGTTGGTGGGAGTGTCATCTGTACCGCAGAAGGGTGCAGGTTTGAACCCCGGTCAGGACACATACGTGGGTTGTGGGTTCTGTCCCCAGCGGGGGTGCCCACAGAAGCAACCAATGGATGTTTCTCTCTGGCTCCTTCTCTCTCTCTCTGTCTTTGCTCATTCTCTAAAAATAATAAAAACATTCATGAGTGATGAAATGAAATGAAAACCTTGCTCTTCGGAAGCACCAGTGGGTTGCTGACACCCAGGAGTCTCTATCCCCGATTGAGATCAGCAACAGTCGCGGCTGAGCTGTTGCCATTCCGGGCTGCTGAGCTGTCCTCCTTTCTCTCCCAGGAGGCTGATCTTGTGTCCATAGTGGGCCAAGTGTTCATTATTTTGCATTGCAATTGCTGTTGTTCGTGAGGTGTCTGTTTCTGAAAACACCCCTAACTGAAATAGTTTTGAAAGCAGAAGACAAGTCACTCGTGCACATCACTTCACAGAGATCGCATTTCAGGGGCACCCGTGGGGAAGGGCTGGGTGTATCACTTAGTGTGCATGCGTTCACGCGTTGATGAGAAATGTTACATATTATATAAAGATTTCTCCGACAGAAGCCCGCAGCAAACTCGACACCGTGTTGACTGAGTGACAAAAACGTGACCACAGACTCACTGGAAGCCCACCGTGCGTCCGCCCCAGAGGCTACACGCAGGGTCTGGTCCTTCCACATCTACAGTGATTTTGTAACCCTAACCGCCGTGGGCATGGTAACCGGTTGCCTAGACAACCATACACAGTACCTGCCGTTTCCTGGGTGAGCCTTGGAAAGCACAGGCTGCCATGGGCGCGCTTGAAGATGTGACACAGCAGAGCGTCTGGAAGATTCAGTGTTTACCTCGATGCCACTGCCAAGTGCAGGCGATGCTCTAGTTGAGGCGGGGTGAGGCCAGCCGAGCAGCAAGAAGTGCCAGGACACGGTGTCGTGGGGGAGGGGAGCCGTGTCCCCCAGCCTCCTCCGACGAGGGGACTGGCACAGCAGCGGTGGGGTGGGGGGTTTCCTGTGAACAGCTGGTGCTTCCAGGTCCAGCGTGAGGCAGGGCATCAACAGCGTCTCTATCGGCTTCATCCGAAAAGCGTCAGGTTCTGAGACTTGTGGTGTGGCCTCTCTGGTGGGAATGACGATCAATGCTTCTGAGGGCCGCCCGGTCTTGTAGGAATGTACTTACCACAGATGCCACGCCTGGGCTGTTCTCGAGAGTTCGCCGGAGCCGTGGCTGGTGTGGCTCGGTTGGTGGGAGTATGCTCCGGTACACCCAAAGGCTGTGGGTTCGATTCCTGGCCCGGGCGCGTGCCTGGGCTGCCGGCTTGGTCCCTGGTCACGGTGGAAGTAGGAAGCAACCAATGGATCTTCCTCTCTGAAGTCGATGTCTCGCCTTCTCTCTTTCTCTGTCTGTCTGTCTGTCTGTCTATCTCTCTCAAAGCCATTAGCAAGTCCTTGGGTGCGCATACAAAGAAAGATATGTCATTGGCGTTATTTTGCTATGACTTATTAATAACTTTTTCTATCTGCTTGTCATACTTCAGAAGGTTTCATTGGGCTCACTGGAGTACATTTTTTGCTGACTTCAGTCTTTTTTTTTTTTTTTTTAAGATTTTATTTTTATTTATTTTTAGAGAGAGGGGAAGGGAGAAAGAGCAATGCATGGTTGCCTCTCACATGGCCCTCACTGGGGACCTGGCCTGCAACCCAGGCATGTGCCCTGACTGGGAATCGAACTGGGACCCTCTGGTTCCCAGCCCACGCTCAATCCACTGACCTACACCAGCCAGGGCATGCTGAGTTCAGTCTTAATAACGAAACGAGACTCAGGAGGTGGGCCCCCCGCGTGCCCGCTCTGGCGCGTGGACGCGCTTGGGGACGCCTGCAGAACTCTAGTCTCCTCCTCGCTGTGCGTGCCGCGCTGTGTGAAGAGCACGGCGCCGTGTGGGACGGGACGCCCAACGGTGGTTTCTGTGCCTCGTTCCGACCTTGCAGATCCCAGCGTGGGTCGTTACCACGTGCAGTGGCTCCCCGAAGTCTGTGCGCACAACGAAACTGCCGGACCGGAGACGTCGTCGGCCACGACACAGGTGAGTCCGCGGTCACGCCGCTCGGTTCGTAAAACTACTCCGAGGGGCGTGTGCGGATGGTCTGTCCCAGGGGTGCCTACGTCTCACAGATGCACTGTGGAACTGGTGTCTCCCTTGTGCCCCCTGCTCACTGTTCCCTCTGCCTGTTCACCGCAGCACGCGGACATCTTTCTCCTTGGCAACTCGCGGCAGGGCCCGAGTGCAGGGGTCCGAGGCGCGGGTCTCCGGGGGCGCCCGGGTCTCATGGTGCTGCTGGGGTCTCCCTGCTTCATCTTAACTGGACAAAGGCTTCAAACTATTTTCTGCATTTCAATCAGCACCACGACCTAAAGGAATTATTTCCCAGTGATCCTACGATTTGGTACCTCCCTGGGCCACATGCGCAGCGGCCACTAGCCCCCACCAGCCCCCACAGGAATAACAGACACCGCCCGTCCCGGGTACCGTGTGCCTGTGTGTTGCTTCCTGACTTTCGGTTTCGGAGACCATGAAACTCCAGGGGGTTGGAACGTCTATCAATCTACTCAGTGCATTGTTCCAGGCGCCTGGGGCTACGTGCATGAGCGACAGGGCCGAGTCAGCAAACCACAGAACTCGCTCAGCAGGATGCTCAATATGCCTGGGGTGAGGGCAGCCACTCGCATGTCAGACAGGGGGACACATTCGAGTCCCCAAGGCACGGCGCTTAGGAAGAACAGATTAAAGCATGGCATTTACCTACGTCATTTCTCTTTGGAATACTTTTGAAAGCAATGAGTGAGGGGTTTTTGGAAGCCCATGCTACCACCTGACTGAGATTGTAGGACAAAACCCGTCACTGGCTTTGCAGAAACGCACAGGCTTGAATTTTTTTTTTCCTTTTTTCTGGATGTGAGCTGTTGTGCCAAAGTTGTTCTTTCCATTTATCCTTAACCTCTTCCTATCCTGCGTGACCTTGAGGAAGAAAGAAAGAAAGAAAGATAGAAAGCTGACGTTTGAGAAAGAGGAAACGCACTTGGAGAGAAGGCAGGGAGAGAAACAACCAGCAGCAGGCTTCATGACCTGTTTTGGGGGCAGGGACCTGGTCTTACTTGTTTTACTTCCTCGTGCCTGGGACTTGGGTGGAGTCCGGGTTGTTTTCGGGGGGCTAGACACCCTCAGTGTGGCATCTTTACAAACCCTGCAGATGATGAGAACTATGTGCTGGGCATCGGATGTAGCGTATGCAGTAGGAAGAGGAATCAAAGTCCTCAAAATGCTTTGCCAAGGGTCTGCATGTGTCTCTCTGCATTTTTAAGTGGCTGGTGGGGCCACTTAAGTGACGTCCACGCTGCCATGGCCTCTCAGCTCGAGTACCTATTGCTATAGCCGTGTCCCCTTATGCCCCGTGAAAGCAGACCGGAGGTGTCCGCAAAGCAGAATCCTCAGCAGCTCGCTTGGTTCCCGTATGAAGTGCAGTTCCAGTCGGTTCCTGTATGAAGTGCAGACCCCCAGACAGCGGCGGCAGACGCAGCGTCTCCTGGTCCCCCTTGGGTGCTCAGTGCGCTCCGTCTGCCTCGCCCGCGTCACCGGCGGGTAGAGGGCCAGTCCCTCCCCTCTACATGCTTCCGCGGCTCCTGCTGAGTGACCGCCCTCCCGGAAGGGGAAGTCGGTGCGAGAGCATGCCTTCCATATTCCCAAAAGAAAAACCTGCCGATGAGCAAAGCTGTGTCTCGCAGGAGCCGGAGTCGGCTCTTTGCTGTTGGAAATACTGAGAGCGGTTCTTACGGCTTCCCGCCTCCAGCAGGCGGGCGGCCAGGTTTCGGGTGGCTGCTCTGTTGCCGATTCCCGAGATTCTGTTTCATTCGGCATGGCGGCGGGTCCAGCCAGGGAGCTGGCTTCCCAGGGGTAGCTCGGCACGGCGTGGACTGTCTCCTTCGTCCTTGCCATAAAAGCCACGCTGCAGCCACTCCACATAGAGGCGGACATCCTCGTTGAAACCCATCTCGTCTGCTGCCAGCGTTTCCCTTAGCCCTAGTGACACTTACCGCCGCCCTCTGCCTCTCTCCTGCTCTAGGAAAACTACATCATCCTGCAAGACCTATCGTTTTCCTGCAAGTACAAGGTCACCGTGCAGCCGGCGGGGCCGAAGGGGCGCGGGAAGGCGCAGACGGTCTTCTTCAGGACGCCGCCCTGCTCCGAGCTGAAGGGGAAGGGCCGCGCGCACGCCGGCTGTCCCGCACACGGGCACGCAGGTGCGTCGGACCCAGGCTTCCGAGGGTGCGGCCACGGGGTCGGCCGCTCTGCAGACGTGTCCCGTGGGCTTCCCCAGCACCCCCAGACAGAAAGTCCCCCGTTGTCTGAATGGCCAGGCGACAGCCCAGTGTGGAGGCTTTATGTGTATTTAAATGTAACATATGTAAATTGTTACAACAGTGTAACCATTACTGAATAACGCATATATATGTGTTAGGCATTATTCCATAAGGGCTACAGAGTTGCAAAGACAGCCTTTGCTGGCCACTGGTCCCTCTAGGTGTGAACTTAGCTAACCCTGGCAGACTGCTTGGGTTTGAGCGTGCTTCACGTGAGTGATTCCGTTTTCATGCCACCCCTTGCCGTGGGGGTTATTGATCCACACTGTCCACACCCCACGCCTTCCCCTCCATCCCGTTGTCCTGAGGAACCCCTCGTCTGCCGCGAGGACAACCGCCCCCGGCCTCTGCAACGCACTCGGTCCCCTCCGCTCCCCTAGTAACTCAGAGTTACTTCCGTGTCTCTCCTCTCCATGGTGGTCACGTCCGTTCTGTAGGAAATGGCCAAGTCTCAGCGGATTTCAGAATTCCTTCTCTGGCCCCCATCCACACAGCCGGATTCTAAACCCAAGCCCCGAAGGGTTAGAGCACTTGGCAGGGGGCTGCGCCGTGAGGGCAGGTCGTGCCCACACGCTGTCCAAACATGACAGAGCCAGGCGCCCAAAGCCGCTCCGAGAGACAACCGAGGTCACGCAGCTTCTGCCTCCTCCACGGACGGGGCTGCCTGGCCCGGAGCATCCGACACGGGCCGCTTCCACTCTGTCCCCAGGAACGTGACCCTGCTTTTCCTCCCCGACTGGCCGCAGGTGGCGTGCTCCCCAAAGTGCTGGCCAAGCCGGAGAACCTTTCCGCCTCCTTCGCCATCCAGGCCGCGAATGTCACGGGCCAGTTCTCCTGGAAGATGGCCAAGGCCGGCCTCTCCCCGCCCAGGACCGGCTTCCAGGTGACGTGGGCGGAGGTGACCACGGGCAGCAGGCAGAACAGCTTGCCCAACAGCATCATCTCCCAGTCCCAGATCCTGCCCGCGGTAGGTGCCCTCCGCTTCCCCGTCCGCCGGCGGTCGCTGCTCATGCCCAGTGACCGGCAGGGTCCGCTCTTTCCGTCACCACGGGCCATGTTATTGAGTTCCACCTTCTCTCCTTGTGATGCTTTATTTTGCAAGCGAACAGGCAACTGGGAGTCGAAAACGCTTCCCTCTGGATTATATAGAGCTGGTCCCGTCTGCCCTGGAGCCACGGCAATTTCCCACTTCCCTGGCCTTGGTTAGCCCCGTCCCCCTAGCCCAAGCGGACATGCCTGGGGACAAGTGGTCACTGGGGACAAAATAGCTAAAAGCAAGCTTGTTGCTTCCCCTCATGTGCCCCGTTCCAAGGCGGCCTGTCTTCCAGGCTGCTTCATTCCTTGGCTCAGAAATAAAAACACCCGCCTGTGGGCTTGTCCCCTCTTTGCAAATGCCCTCGCAATATCCTAGTCCTGCTTCAAAAAAGGGGGGAAAAACAAACAAACAAAAAACCCCAACTGAAACCCCAGAAGGAGAGATTGCATGGAATGAGAAAGTAGCTGTTTTGTACATGGGCTCGGTTTTACGGAGCCTTCGGAAGAATGTGCTGGCTGGGCAATGCGCGTGAGCAGCCGCGGGCCCTGGCAGATGCCGTGGCCTCGAAGGAGGGCAGTTGGCTCGTGCGTGGGAATGGGGATGGTTGCGCCTTCCCGTCACAGCATGGGCCCGTGCAAACGGGGGGCCGTGGGAAAGACGGGTGAAAACAGTGAATCGTGCGGCGAGCCCCAAGAACGGGCCCCTCGCACGAGGGAGCTGCACCCAGGGACTGCTCACTGGACACGTCCAGGAAGCATGGTGTCCCCACTGCCCCGTGGCGGCCGGGGGAGGCCCGGTCCCCAAGTACGCATCCCTGCGTGTGCCGTTTCTGACCAGCTCTCGTCTCGTGTCCCCTCAGGACCACGCCGCCCTCACGGTGCCCAACCTCAGGCCGTCCACCCTGTACCGGCTGGAGGTGCAGGTGCTGACCACCGGCGGGGAAGGGCCCGCCACCGTCAGGACCTTCCGGACGCCCGACCTGCCGCCGGCCGCCGTGCACAGTAAGAGAAAGAGTGGGCGGGGCAGAAAGCTCACACCAATCAGATGAAAGAAACATAATTAAATTGTATAAAATTAAAGGTTTATAAAAAGGCTCCTGGGGCACGGGGTCCTCTCTGTCTGAGAAGGCTTCCTCCCCGTTGCTGTCTAGCTGCAGGATTTTAGCAGAAGTCCTGTGGCTGAAGTCTCCTGGCTCCTTTCTCCCTCCCTCCCTCCGCGTACTCCTCCCTCCTCGTCTTCCTTCCTTCCTTTCTTTTCTCCTTCCATTTATTTTGTAGATAATGCATGCCATTTCTTTCTCTTTCAACCCGTACATGCACGTGGGAAAAATCCATGATCGTATCCATCAGAAATTTTTTTCAAGATTCCGATTTTCGAGTATAACCACATATTGCTAAGGAACTTCTTGCTTGCTACATGCATTATACTGGAATACGTCACCTGAGTTCTCTTCACACTACGACCCCAGTCCATCTAGCGAAATCCAGTAAAATTGTCTTTTAAAAAAAGGGTTACCTGCTGTGCAAAAACTGTTAGCGTCTGGCTGACTTGTAAATACGTATTTTGTTTATTTTTAGCCAGCTTAAATTTAAAAAGCCATGTCTCTGGTCCTGGCTGGGGTGGCTCAGCTGGCTGGAGCGTCATGCAGCAGACTGAAAGGTCGTGGGTTCAATTCCCGGTCAGGGCACATGCCCGGGTCATGGGTTCGATCCCCAGTCGGGTGTGTGAGGGAAGCAGCTGATGGCTGTTTGTCCCCTTCTTCCTCTCTAAGCATGTCCTCGGGTGAGGATAAATCAATACATTGAAAAGGCCACGTCTAAAGGTTTGTGTGTTGATACAATAATTGAGAAGTCACCCTAGTTTAACTTCTGATTTCATAAAAAAGGGACAGATAAAGTCGGCCCTGACGCCGTGTTACGTTCAGAATTTGAAGAAAATTGACAGCTACCCCTGCGGCCGAGAGTCACGGTCCTTCCCCTCCAGATGGACAGAGGGAGGCGGTCCTCACACCCTCCATGGGAACTGTTTAATGAGCGTCTTCGTTAGTTTTTAGGGCCTCCTGAGGCGAGTAAGGGAATATCGGGTTGCTTATATAAACTGCGAGCTTAAGGGAGGGAGCAGTTCTTTTTCTTCCTGGGGTTTATGGTCTTGCCCAACAAAGGAGGGGAGAGGGAGGCAGACCGGAGGGAGGGGGAGTGACCATCATGGGTGCGTCCTTTCAAGTTCAGGACCGATCGTAGGAGGCGAGGTGACGGATCAGTGTCCCCTGTCTGTCCGCAGGGCCCCTCCTGAAGCACCGCCACCCCCACCATTACAAGTCTCCTGCAGAAAGACACTAACCAGCTCGGAGAGGTGTGTGAGCCCGGGGTGCCGGCCGGCCGGTCGGACTTGGGGACTCGCGCCCGACTTAGAGAAGCACAGCTCCTCCTCCAGCAGCACCGCCTGTCCCAGGTAACCCGGCTCCTTCGCTGAGGCCTGCGGGACACGGCCGCCTGCAGGAAATGAAGACGAGGCCCAGCTGCCCGCGGGTTCCTCTCCACGGACGCGGTGGCCAATCCCTACGGAACTAACACAGCGCTGGCATTTCCCCGCGTGCCGAGCAAGCGGCAGAATCTCAGAACAAATCCACGTCACCAGGGCTCAATCCGCAGGCAAAACGAAGCCTGGCGTGAGCCAATGAAAGCTTTTTATTAAATTATTGATTGGATTTGCAAAGCTAACGAAGAGGGTCCCTTTTCAGGCCCTATTTATTCAAGGGTTGCCTAAGATGATTGTGATTACCTGTGGGTTTTAACTGAAAAATTTACCCTGAAATATACCGAGTTCACACACCTGTAAAATCATTCCCCCTTTAAGTAGCGTACACTTTCTTCCGTGCAAACACAGATGAGAGTGTGGTCCGTCGAGGGCGATCGATGAGCCCCGTCGAAAGCAGCAGCGGCCCAGGGAAGGACCCTGGTGTCCGACTTTACCTTCCAGAAATGAAAATGCTTTTCCGGGGTGCTTTCTAATACTTCGTCCTATAACCCGAGAGATTTTCTGGGTATGCGCTCTTATTTATATTCCCCCTTTCCTTCATGAACACAGCTGCTGCTCTGCTTTGCTCATGATTTCACTTGTGTAAAAATGTGCTAGCCCTCCTGCTGAGCGTGCAAGCGTCCCCACGACGGGCCGTGGTCCGGTCTTTACCGAGACGCGCCGGGGGCCGGGCCCAGGAAGCTCTTAGTATTCTCAGTGCCGTAAACCGGGGCAGCGGCTCAGGTTTCCATCGCGAGAGCACGGCTGTTCCCCTTTCTCCAGCCCTCGCTTCTTCAAACCGGCTCCGCGTTCCTCTTTGGAAATGTCCCCGGCTGCCAACTACCCCGTGACCGCAGGGACCCCTGTCATAGCGTGTTGTCAGGGTACAGTGACGCCGTGTGTCTGCGGGGCCACCTGCACCGCAGGAATGTTCCCTTGCATCCTCGTGTCTTAAGGCAATGCTCACATACGTGGTTTGACATGAGCACATGCGTGTGTGTAGTCACGGCTGTGTGTCTCTGTGTGTGCACACATACACACATGCATGTGCAGATACACCACGTGCACCTTGAGGAGACTGTTTCCACAGCTCCTCAGCAGTGGCGAAAGACACAGATCTCCTGCAGGCCCAGAGGATAACACATGGTCCCCATCCATGTCCATTCGATGAGAAAAGAGCAGTTTGTCAGAATGACACATTTTTGAAGGCAAAGCTTCCTTGTTTCCCGGTCCACCCGCCAGAAGTGGGGACGTTTCCGGGAATGTTCTCATTAGGTTCTGCGGTAGGACCGGTCCGGGTGGGTGGCGGTGTCTCCGGGCGGGTGTGGGGCGCAGCCCCCGCCTCTGAGTCCCTGCTTAGAGCGCTGGCGGCCCGCGTCTCCTAGCAGGTGCGATGCGCAGCCGAGAGAGGCCTGTCCACGGGTCCATCCCCGTCGTCTGCACGGAAGCAGCCCAAGAGCTGGCGGCCGGAGAGCAGACAGAATAGCGCCCTGCGTGTTCCGATTCTCAGAGGAACCTCAGAGCAGCAGGGCGTGCCGGGTCGGAACGCGGTGTGGTCTGGGATGCGCTTATCACAAGGGGCGGGAAATCACGCGGTTGGAGAATTCTCTCCGGAGAGAGCGGGACAGGCCTTCCTTCAAACACCCCCCCACCCCCCGCCACCCATCTTGAGGGCACAGCACGGAGCGCGGCTCTGAAACTACAGTTTATTCTACCGTCCTGACCAGCATCCGGATTTCCAGTTCCTAGGATTTCGGACGTGAAGACTTGGAAGGATCAGCTCCAAGTTCATCTTTCCCCTGAGTCTGTCACGGACAAATCCCAGGATCTGTGCCAGCCAATTTTGTATCATTGCACAGTTTACAACGCAGGCATGTATACATGGATACAAAGTATTATTATTATTATGTAAGTTTAATTGTATAAAATTTAATTATGTTTCTTCTCTCTGGGCAATAGACCTTGAGCAAATATACATTTAGTTCTAATGAAGATTTGAAGCTTTTATCTTCCTGGGGAAACCTCAAGCACCTCTTATCGGCACCTAACGTTGCCATACTAGTCACAGATGTAAGTTTTATTACAATTACTGCAAGAAAATGCTATTACTTATGCCACAAAAGAAACATAAGCTTTTTTTCATGAATTTCAATCATCATCAGTGGTATTCACATGACAAAAATCTATAATTGCAGTGTTTTGAATTATAAAAATTTGGGTGCCCCACGAAGGGATGGAAATCTATGTCTTTATAAAAGCACGTTTTCATGTCTAAATCTCTAATACAGTATATTGAAATTAGATGCATTTCTCATATGAAACAATACACGGTGGGGCACCATCGGTTCACAGCTCGTAGGGAAAATGATAGAAAAATGAACTTGGTTTTGCGCCCTGACAACTGTAAACCTACTTTTGCCCGCCCCGTATTTTTCACTAATGGCCTTTGCTCTTTAGAGAAATCGAAGCTGTCGTACCACAAACGCGTCAAATACGGGGGGCTGATGCCATCCACGGGGGAGCTGTGGGCGTGCTTTTCCCCAACAACCTGTGGAAAAACAGGTTGGATCCACCCGCCCGTCTCTCTCTTCCGAAGTACGGCCGCATGGAGCGATTTTCAGAATCCAACGCACGCCCTTTGTGGTCCTTCCTAGTTTGCATCTGGTATATCAGAGCCGGGGCAATGAGGACAGGTCCCATTTCCAAGTGTGTCTCCAGCAGAATTCAAGCTTTACCAGGGTGCCTCCATCCTAGAAGCCGAACAGAAGCTGCAACCAAGCCTGCAGCAAGGGTTCTCACCACGGCTCTGCAGACACGGGGGTGGGACTGATGGGCGTCCATTGCAGGGATGCTGCTGTGGGTTGTAGGACGGTGCTGGACAGTGTAGGGACGGTCCTGGGCCTTGCAGGGACGGTGCTGTGTGTGGGTTGTAGGGACGGTGCTGGACACTGTAGGGACGGTCCTGGGCCTTGCAGGGATGGTGCCGTGGATTGTAGGGACGGTGTTGTGCATTGTAAGGTGTTCAACAGCATCTCTGGTCTCCACCCGCCCGAGACAGGAAGCACATCCCCCAAGGTGTTACACCCGAAAAACCTGCAGACATTGCCACCTCCCCTCCCCCGGGGAGGGGTCACCCCTGCTTTGCAACCGCCGCATCGTGGCGGTGAGAGGGGAATGCGCCCCGTAGGCGGACTCCCGGGCAGGGGGACAGCGGGCAGCTTATTGCATGTGACATCACAGCCCACACTGTGTCTTTTCTGCCCCTGGCAAACCTGCCGAACAGGTTGCATTTTTAACTTGTGAGTGGACATAGGGATGTCCTGCATATCCGTCCTTGGTAGAGGCATCTCACCTGTGGCGTGGCGGGCTGAGGCTGCTGCCTCTCCGGAAGATTTTGGCAAGTCCCACACGTGATTAGCAGAGGTCTGCGTGTAAGGTAACTATTTCTATTTACCTAATTCTATTATAGAGCTCGGATAACAGGTGGTGACGTGCGCATCCACGTGGCCTTGAGGCATCACGTCCATTCGAGGGGCCGTTCAAAGTCCATATTTATTTGTGTCTGTAATAAAAACTTGTATGTGTGTGTGTGTGTGTGTGTATCTCACATGTTATTTAGAGACGTAATCTTGTAAAAACAAAGACTGTAAAAAACAAAAAGGTATTGTACATAGCCTGAGGTTCTGTGCCTCATCATTTTCCTGTCGGAGTTTGTACATACTGACTCGGTAATAAAGTCTCCTTCAGCCTCCCCACTGGACTTGGATCATTTCATGCCTAAAAAAAAAAAAAAAAAAACCAAAAAAAACCCCGTGTGTTTTTCATTGAAGAAGAAAATGGAACTGTTTCCTGGGCTGCCGGGGGCATTCCCACAGCCTAATTTTCCAGGCCAGTGTGAGCGGCACCGAAGGCCTGGAAATTCCAGAAGACGCACCTCACTCTGCAGAAAAGGTGCTGGAGTGTGAGGGCCCCAACCTCGGGCTGCCTGAAGCAGGCCTGCAGCTCCCAGTGCTGAGGGATTGCTGGCCCATTTTGTATCAATAATCTGCAAGCTGAAGCCCCCCGGCCTGGGACTGTAGGGATTGCTGGCGCATTTTGTATCAATAGTCTGTAACCTGAAGCCCCCTAGCCTGGTGCTGTATCCATAACATGCTACATATGAGCCGTGCTCACAAGCTCACAATCTGTGTCTCTGTTTTCCCAACATGACCACACCGTCTGCTGAAGGCTCCAGTCTCCAGTACGCAAAGTGAGCAGGAAACTGGCCTCCCTGCAGTTCATTCAGATCTCGCTGGCTTTACGCACACATACACTTTGCACGTCTGTGTGTTTATCTCTCTGCCGTTTGGATCAGATGTGCACGCCACTGTGTGTGAACAGACCATGTAAAAGACACGCAATGACTTAAATGCATTTTAAGGAAGTATTGTGTATTTTTGCACATTTCCTACACGTGAATGCATTTGTTTTATACTGTTTTTTTTAAAAAACATTGCATTCATTTTTAGAGAAAGGGAAAGGGAGGGAGAAAGAGAGACAGAGAAACACCCATGTGTGGTTGCCTCTCACACGCACTGCACCGAGGCCCTGACCCACAACCCAGGCCTGGGCCCTAGATTGGGAATCGAACCAGTGACTCGTTGGTTTGCAGGCCGGCACTCAGTCCACTGAGCCACACCAGCCACAGCTGTTTTACACTGGCTTTAACTTTAATGTTACAGAAACGATCAACTCAATATTCAGTCGACACTGTCTTATTCACTCGGGCGATGATTTTTCATAGGACCACTGCATGCCTCACGAGTCTGCCTGGAAAAACCTGTCCTGTCCGATGAAACTACGTGTCAAGGAAAATCGGTGGAACGGAAAAGTCGCTGCCCCCGCGGAGAGGAACGCCAGTGCACTTTTACGTCGGGGAGCAGATTCGAGGAAGAAAGCAAGAACAGGAAATGCATCCCTGCCAGGAAAGCCCACCGCTGCCCACAGCAGGAAAGGGATTGGAGTCTCAGGTGCATGTGACACTTTCAGAGGGACTCGAACCATCGCCTCTGATTCTTGGTCCCTCTCAGTGCCCCAGGGGAGCTCTTAGGAGGAGTGGGGACTCCACCCTCCTGCAGATGAGGGCGAACCTATCAATGGTCCCCAGCTCATTTGAATCTGTGCTCAGCATGGCGCACCAGTCCTCCAGACCGGGAAGAGACACGGAGTGACAGGTGGCATGCCCATCCCTGCTTGCAGAGCTGAACAGGTAAAACATTTTGTAAAAGCCGCTCAGTTTCATTGCACCGCCATGAACTTTAGCTCCGTCCCCCCGCCATGTGTTTGAGTAAATTATACATCAAGACGCAGGTGTGGGTTTGAGTGTGAGTGTGCGTGCGATGGACGGAGGCGTGGCGTGCACGCGGCTTGTAGCCGAAGTTCCTACCGGAGGCATGTCTGAACGCAGGCATATTGTGACGGCCAGGGCTGGTGGAAAAGAAAGGGGGCCTTTATTTCGATGTTGCGCCGTTTCGGGGAGCGAGAGACTCCCTGACTCCAGGCTGATCTCTTCCACAAAACGCAGAAAAAACCCATCTGTTCCCAAAGGAGACTGGAACCCAAAATCACGCCCAGAAATCCTGCTCCCGCGTTACCTGTGCTTCGGAGCACAGGGCTGCTAGGTGGGCGGCTCGGTGGGCGGCTCTCTGGCTGCAGGCTCCCTGCAGGCTGGGTGTGGGGCTGGTGCCACCATCGCCATGCCGTGGCTTCCTGTTCCAGGGTCCCGGGGCGGCGGCTGGCCACAGCTGACCACTGCAGCTGGCCGTATGGGGGTCCATTATGCCAGCTGCCCAGGGCCTGCTGGCCCACAAGCACTCCGGCCTGCACACCTGTGCTGCAGGTCCCAGACAAAGAGAGGGGCGAGCCTATGCCTGCCCTTTGTTGCACTCTCTGGGTGTGAATTTCTGTGCACAGCAGAACGGTTCAGCTTCCCCCGCCAATCCCGTCCTTTTCCGAGGCTACCCTTGCAGGCCTTCCCGCACCGCAGCACCTCCCCTGCCACCATGTTCATCTTTAAGACACACCTGTCCACGCCCTGTGGCTCCCCTTTCAGTCAGGGACTGGAAGAGGGTAGGAGGGCTCTTCCCACTTGTCCATCACTCCCTATTGCCTCGCACAGGCTCCGTGGAAGGCTTGCTCTGCCATGGTGTACGGACATCTGTCCTCACAGTATAGCTTCATCCCTGTCGGCTCTGGCATTTCCAGAGACGCCTCCCTCGGTCTGCACACCATGCCAGTATCATGAGGAGAATCATTTCATTTCACATCTCATGCATTTTGTATCAATAGTCTGTAGCCCCCTAGCCTGTAACTCCAAGTACTCTGGCCTGGTCAGACCTCACCTAACCACACCCCGAGCACCGTCTCCCTTCCCAGGATAGGGTGGCAGGCGACCAGCAACCTGCCCCCCTCCCCGCCCCGTGCGGTCCTGGCAGACAGTAATAATCAACAGCAGCACTCTCTTAGGAAGAACTGGAACCACAGGAGCCTGGGAAGTCAGAGCAACCGATCGGCACTGATGCAGAGGGCACGGGTCGTGCTGATTAGAACCAAGCAAGAGTGAGGCCCGTCTTTGGAGTCGGAGGTGGGGGCTGAGAGTAACAAGAGTTCTCCTCGAATGTCCGCAAGGCTGCTGCGGGAGGAAAAAGCTGACGCACTGCCACAGCTCTTCAAATCCGGACGAGGGACAAGGTGGGGCAGTCAGGAAGGAGCCCTGCCCGTCATAAATAAAACATGCCCGTAGGTAAGCAGCACAGCGTCCGTGGGCCACAGGAGTGTGGCAACAGTGAAGTGAGCAGCCCCCAATCGAACAGCCCACGGCTAGGTCATGCTACTGAAACCCTGACAGATTTTCACCGCGCCACCTGGCCCTGC
>PVJI01017801.1:0-34798 GCA_004026765.1 Micronycteris hirsuta | reverse complement strand
CCCACAGTTGAAAAATATTTCTCTAGCATTTATGGTACAATGTTGGGCACAGATTCAGGGGTCAATTAAAAAATAAACCCACTTGCTAATTGATCTGTTTAATCAGAATGGTACTTTCAGCCACACAGGAAAAAAAAGCCTTGAACTCAAAACTTACATTACCAGGTGTATAAAGAAGACAGGAAAGTTACAGGGGACAAAGCCATTCTCCCCAAGGCTGTGAGTTTTATTAGTCTACAATGCAGCTCTTTTTATCTGTGGCATGAAATGAGACGCAAGGTGCAGAATGGGGAAGCGAGACAGTTGTCATGTGGTCCCGAGTCAAAGTTTCACAGCATAATTTTTTTGTGTGTATTTCTTAAAGTGATTTCATGGAGAACATAGTCCAGTGTAGATAATTTTGGCAGTATCTGTTATTCTAAACTTTTCCCATTTATTTCATTTTGTTTTGTGAGTTTAGATCGCAATATCTGGAGCCTGGGGACACAGGGAGGCAATGATAATTCTGCAGGGGTTGGGGATGGGTGCCGAGCAGCAGAACAAGAACGGTAGGTGATTTTGGAAGTTTTCATGGAGTAAATAAGTAAGGGACTCTGAGGACTGATTTGGATATTGCTGGTGAAGGAAAGGAGGAAGAGCACTGTGGAGAAACCAACACTGGCAGTCACAGTATGGAGCAGTGGCAGATGCAGTGACTGACAGGACAGGCGTCGAAAGAGAGAACAACAAAAAATAAGTTCTTACAGAATTAGGTGAGTGGTGATGACGAAGGAAAGGAACTCGACGGAGGAGGCCTCAGAGGGTTAGGGAGGAGGGGAACGCATTGGCTTTCGACATGCCCGTGGCAGGGTTCATTTAAAGTAAGCCATCCTGGGATAAGTTACAAAGTCAATGGACAATGAAATACAGTGGAAATTATATAAAATTGTGCTACTGTAAATTCTTGTATATATTGTCTGATAGAATTACTTATGAAGCTAATTCAAGTTGGCTGGGATAAGACTACTGTTACCGGTATTTAAAATTGGCTCCAGGCATGTAAATATCAGCAATGATACATGACGGCATTTTAGATACAGCAAGTTGTCTAAAGGTGTGGCTGGTGTGAAGGCTAGCCATGTTTAACCAATTGTTAATGAGCTGGAAGAGGAATTTAGCAGATGATACATACAAAGATTAGAAGAATAACACAAATGGATGGATGAGGATAAATTGAAATTGTATTTGGAAGATGATTATATTCATGGGTAAGTAAAAAACATAAATATTCAGCCACTAGAGAGAAACATATGAAAAACTACAAGGACAAAAGAGGTATAGGGTGTGGATAGGCATTATGTTAAGCATTAGACTACTTAAAGACATAAGGAAACAAAGGTTAATACCTTACAAAGCAGTGTTTTTCCAAAATAGTGTAGTAATAGTTTTCTTCCACACAGCCCTTGGGAGCCTTGCAGTCTATGTCATGCAGAACATCAGTAACAATTAGTTAGGGGTATAGAGTAACAGGTGACGAAAAAACCTGGCCAGCCAAGTTAATAGTTTTCATGTTTTGAAAAACTCATGTAAAGGGCATCATTTTATAGCAAAACCGTACAGCCCTAAAATGAAAAATAAAATTGAATTTTGAGAACTATGATTTTACTTTTCTTCTTGCATTATTGATAACTGTAGGCATCCAATGAAACGTTACTAAAGCTGTGGGATAATGTGAAAGTACATTTTTCTCTCTGAACCTGTACAAGAGAAATTATTTCTAGACATACTTTAAGGAAGGCTCTTTCATTTAAAATTTGTCTGAGGGTATAAATGAACTGAATAGCCTTTTTTTATCTTTACTCAATTTTTCTTTTTATGCATATCTTTTTCTGATTACAAAATAACACGTATTGTAAAAAATGATACAATATAAAGGTACAAATAATTTAAATTACTCATAATATCATCATTTAGGGTCACTGAGAGTTATCCTTTTAGTCTTTATTCTTTCAATCTATTTTCTATACCCATAGAAACAAAATAAAATTGGGAACACAGTTCTCATATTGTTTTGTAAGCTTTTTCATTTAATAATAAATGATGAAAAATTTCCATGCTATTAAATGCCTCCTATAATGTGATTTTAATGGCTACATAGTATTCCATCATATGAATGTGCCATATTTTACTTAATAGCATTTTGTTTTGTATATAAGTTCATATAATTTTTAGCTGTTATAAGTAACAGTGACAAATAACCTTTCATGTAAACCTTTGTTCATCTGGTTTATTTAACATAAAGGATATCATACAATTCCCTAAGAGTGGAACTGCTGCATCAGAGTATTAGTGCTGTTTTTACAGCATTGAATACATGTTCACGATATTCCTTCTATAAAAGTTGCACCACTACATGAAGTGCCATCTGACTACCTCTCTTGCCTAAGTGGCTACACCGCAAGGAGACAGTAGGAAGTGATGGATAGACAGACCACCAGCACATACAGGCGATGCAGGGATGCAGAACCCAGTGGTTAAGTAGAAATCAGAATGTCCTGGGAGGATGGGAGAACACAGTGACCTTGGACTTCTGTAAGCCTAATTTGTATCATCTATAAAATGGGCATCATAGAAATAATAGTATAAGCCCCAAATATTACTTTGAGGATTAAATGAGATAATATTTTTGATAATACTCTTTACTTTTTAAATAAGTATAGAAAGGTTAATTATTATTAAGCTGAAGGAAAATGAAATGAGATGACCTTGATCAGGTCAACATTCGAGGTGTCTGTGGAGAGCAGAACCAATAAAATGTCATTGGTCTGGTCAAGACTGCATAGAGTATATAAACAAAGTGGAGTCACTCATGTCAACCAAAATGCCTGTCAGTCAGCCATGACACTTTCGTTCAAGAGGGAAGCTACTTAAATCGGAGTAAAACCATCTGGCAAGGAGATGCACCTGAAATATCTGCACATGTGATCAGAGTAGGCTAGTCTGCAGAGCAGAACCACCCATAGACAGGCTGGACCAAGGACTTCGCCTGCCCTGCTGCCCACTGGCTCCAGAGATCCTTTCTTGCAAGACACTGACAACTCCCTTGCTCACTGTGCTGTCTCCCGGACCTGCAGACTGAGACTCTGGGACTCAGGTTTGTTATCCCCCATTGATTGTTGTGTGTACACGTGTTATATTTCTCTTAGATTGTTAGAGTGTGAGTAGGATATTAATGCATGTGGATGTTCTACTTTGAGTGAATCTGCATTCAATAAAAGCTGAGTGAATAGCATAGTTACTGTGTGTGACTCTTGTCTATTCCTTGGTGCCAGGCTGCTCAGCAGGCAGCAAGCAGAACAGTTGCCCAGCTGACTTATAGGAAAGAATATACCACGAACACACGCTCGTGACAATGTCAGAGAGAAGTTAGAAGGTATGCATGATCTTCGGAAGGGCAGGAATTCACATATGACAATTTTATCATTTTAATTTTGAATTATTTAAATGTTTATATAGTATCTGTAAAATTTATTATGTTCCAATTATAGAACTACTGCATGTCTACTATACAGCATAAAGAAGAACATTTAAAAAAAATTACCTTCACTTTCACCAGCCAGTGATCACCCTGTTAAATGCTTCCAGTTACTAGAGGGTGACCTTCGGTAAATTCCTTAGCCTCATATTCCTCATATGTAAAAGGGAAATGATAATAGTAATAATAATGGTTAATTATTGTACACTTACTATTGTTCTGCAAATAGTGCTTTACGTGGATTAATTCATTTATTACTTCCATGAACACTATGAAGTAGACTTTCTAATTGTGCCCACGTTACAGATGAGGAGTTAGGCTTAGAAGTTCAGTAACTTGCCCAAAGTTGTATAACCAGTAGGATCACTAGTAAATAAAAGTGGGAGAATAATTATTTGCATTAATAATCATGTACGACCAAGATGCATGAACAGGACACAAGTATGGAAATACATGATAGCCATTTGATGACCATAGCTAAGAATTTTTTTAGGAAAATGGAGAGTGTAAATAATGCCACAATCTTTTCTGATGATCCAAAGTGTGTGTGACTAGCAAGTGCATAGTATGTGTGTAGGGAGTACCCTTCTACACAGATGGTAAAAACCAGCAATCGAAAGTGACAGTGTTCTAGGGACTTACAGTCCCAGGACCTTCCTTCACACAGTGAGCCAGGGAGCCACTTCTCAAATGATAAAAATCAAAGCATGTGGTAATGTTTATTTGCTTTTCTGCTGGAAATACTGTACATTGCAACATTTCAACTTACTAGGATGGGGTTGGCAGAGGTTTTCTGTCAGGGGCAAGATTGTGGGTGTTAAAAGGGCTGTATTTAGGTGTCTCTATTCAAGCTGATCTATTCTCCTTCTTTTAGATACACTCTCATTGTTTCTATCATGTAGCTAGTGCTCTTCCCATGGGCGGTCTCGCATTTTCATATTCCTTCAATGACTTCTATCTAACTCTGAAGGCGATGAATGCAGTTCAATGCAGATGAATGCAGTTTAACACCCATGTTAAGTCTACCAGATTTCTCTGCCATCTGAAGGGTGTTTTCAAGTTTGAGGCTGGGCGTACTACTAACAGGGCCTGCCTAGGTAGTCCATATATTCTTTGTCTTAGTTCTCCTCCTGCACCTGCTTAAGGAAACCACCCGATCCCAGGGGGTGGTTAAATTAGATCCAAGAGAATTTGGAAAAAGCACAGGATTAGGAGTTGAGACAAGATTTCTAGCCCCAAGTCTGTCACCAATTATTTGTATGACCCTTGGCAAGTTAGAATTTCTCTAGGCCAGTTTTCTCATCTGTACATTAAGGGGTTTGGTTTGGACTGATGGTTTTCAAACCAAGGTCCTATGGAACATGGGCCCTTTACCTGTGTGACTCGAGTTTCCGGGTACTCAAATGGCATAACAACCTGGCTTTTCCCAATTCTCAAAAATAAATGTATGGAATAAATATATTTTTCTAAATTTAAGAGTCTTTACCCAAATTTTTTTCTTAAATCTTTTTTTGATTTTATGGCTAGTTGGATTAGAAGATGAAAAACACATATGAACAAGTAGTAAATGGTTTCACATTGAAATGTTTGGAAACAATTGATTATTTCAGCTTTGAAGACATGTGTGCTCATGGTAATGATTTCATATTATACATATATAGTTCTGTTGTCTTGAAGAAAAACTTCTCATTTCACATGGTATTAAAAATCTATCAATATTTATGTTATTCTGAAAAGAATAACATGACTTCCAGGTGCTCTCCATCTGAGCAAGTCTGAGAACCACTGTTTGTCTGTGGTTGTAGTTGGGACTTCACATTGCATACATGCAGTATAGCTTTACTTTTCTTCCAGCCAAATGGCCCTCCATTTATATGAAAATGATATATCAGCATTTCATAATATATTGCAAGAATACCATGGATTTTCAGGTGCTTTCCATCTGGACGAATCTGAGGGTGATGATATTCTATAAGGTTTCTCCCAGCTTTATTTGAAATTCTTCATTTTTAAAAGTGTCTCCTTAAAATGTTCCTTTGGTTTACTCCCTCTTGTCTTTTTTCCCCAGCAGATATGAGCTCCTTTATCCTGCCATTATCTGTTCTCTATTTATCCAATCCAGAAGAGTTATTTTTTAAACATTTTACTGTTTGTGCTATTATAGCTGTCCCAATTTTCCTCTCTTTGCCTACTCTGCCCACCCCCAGTCCCACAGTCAATCCCTACACCATTGTCCATGTCCACATTCATACATGTTCTCTGATTAATCCCTTCAGCTTCTTTCAATCCATCAGTCCCCACCACCCCCCCTCTTATAGCTGTCAGCGTGTTCCATGATCCTATGCCTCTGGTTCTATTTTGCTAATTTGTTTATTTTGTTCATGAGATTTCACTTATAAGTGAGATTATATGGTATTTGGCTTTCATCAACTGGCTTATTTCACTTAGCACAATAGTCTCCAGTTCCGGCCATGCTGTCTCAAAAGGTAAGAATCCCTTCTTTTTTTTACTGCTGTGTAGTATTCCATTGTGTAAATGTACCACGGGAGGGTTTTTTTGAGATGTTTGTCATACCATCATTGGGAAGAGCTGGCTGTTTTCTAGGACCTGGGAACTGCTATAGGATTCTGCCATTTAGCTCTGGGGTCAGTCTTCAAAGTTTGACTGAAGATCCTAAGCAGTGTCTCAGTCTAGCTATTAGGCATAAATGTTGAAAATCCATAATAGGATTTTTATTTTTTATTTTTGGTCTACATGGGAGGTAAGAATACATAAAGACTAGATATTGTGAAGGCTCCTTCTGGGCTTATCTCCACTCTACGATCTCTGACAGCAGTTGGATTCTACCTTACTCTGGTGGTTCTGTACCTTCTCAATTTAGCAAGGTTTGAACTATTTTCCCCAGAATCTCTTTGCATGTGTGGTACAAGGTTAGGGATGGAGACCAGGGAAACTTGCACAAAATTTGGAAGGCAAATGTGAAGTAGCAAGCCCTTATGCTCTAAGAGTTGGTTCAGAGCACCAGTGAGTGCTATAGCTTGTTCACGTTATTGCTGATATGCAGGCTTCAACTTGTCCTCTCAGGTTCTAATTTTTCTCCTCTCCCCAGAGTCACATCTAATATATCTTCCCAAATGCTGACCTCACTGACCTATAGTGACTCCAGACAGATGCAGAGGTAACATCCTTTTGTAGATTCCCCAGCTCCCAAGCTCCCACAGAAGTAAATTTTAATCCCTCTAATAAGTACTTCATTCCATAACACCCACAGTGATTCCGCTTCCATGATGGAACACAATGCTATACACTTGCCACTGGCACTGCTTCCTTTTCAATGCTGCGTCACCCTAAGAGGTGTAGAGCGAAGGAAGGAGCACATACATGCCTTTTCTCACCCCAGAGCAGGCCAGCAGGGCATGCAGTTGATTCTGTTTCTATGAAGGGCACAGCTGTCTGATAATGACTCAATGCCACTATTTGAAGTTCTGGATTGGGTAAAACAGATAAAAAGGTGCAAAGAAAACACATTACCTGAAAAGGGAATCTGTACCCTGGTTTCAAATGTGTGTCCCATGTTCACTCATTTTCAAAATGCTGCTTTAGTTTAGTTTTGTGATTCTTGTAGTGCCTTAAATCTCAGAAACTAAAGATCAGTGTATGTTTTAGATAAGTCAATGACTACTGGGACAATTCGCTATTTCCTAAATGTAACTCTACTTACCTGTGCTATAAGGAAGGATTGAAGTTTTATGCAGGGCTTATTGGGGTCATTATTGCTTTCCCAAACAAAATCACAGGAAACCAGGAACCACCTAAAACCATGTTAGTAGATACCACTGTTGGTTTGCAGCTTACACTTTGGAAAACAGTGTAAATACTGACCTTGATGTTTTCTGTTCTTATCTGCCAGCAAGAGCACTAACAAGTGAACCGAGATGTATAAGTGAGGCACAAACAAGGATGAGCAGAGAAAGATAAATAAGTCAGAGCTGGGTAAAATGAGTCCTTGTATAACGTCAGAATTGGCAGAAAAATCTGATGATCTGAATATTCTTTAAGCACTATTGTATTAGCGCTTGCACTGCTTCATAACAAATTACCACTAATTTAGCACTTTAAAACAACACACATCTATTATCTCTGTCTGTGGGTATTTGTAAGTCCTATGGCACCCAGCAAAGTTTTCTGTTTAGGGTCTCACAAGATGTCAACCATGCTGAGCTCTTAAATGGAACATCAGGGGAAGAATTTGCTTCCAAGCTCCTTCAGGTGGTTGGCAGAATCCAGGTCCTTGGATCACGGAACCGAGCTCTCCAAGGTTTTCTTGACTATCGTGATGCTAGCAGGGGTGTCCACCGTTTTGGCGTCTCTGGGCCACGAAGGAAGAAAGAGAATAGTCTTGGGTCACACATTAAATACAATGCAACACATAATCACACACACACACAAACACACAAAATCTCATAATGTTTTAAGTAAATTTACAACTTTGTGTTGGGCTGCATTCATAGCCATCCTGGGCCACATGTGGGTGGACACCCCCGGTAGGGTTATACCAAGTTCCTGGAGGCCTGTCTTTGTTCCAGTTCTTGCCCCATGGCTCCTCCACATTCAAAGCCAACAATTGTATGTCAAATTCTTAGCTTTGTTCTCTGATTTTTCCTTTTGCCACCAGTCAGAGAAAATTCTCTGCTCTTAAAAGGGCTCATGTGATCAGATCAGGATTTTACATCTGCAAAATCCCTTCACAGTAATATCTAGATTAGCACTGAATAACCAAGGACAGAAATCTAGGCAGACTGTCTTTAGAATGCTGCCTTCTACAGCTGTCCTCCGAGGTCAAGCTTGACTGTACAGAAATGAAATGGAGACCGTTGCGATGTTTCCCCAGTAATTCTGGACAGAATTAAAGGTGGACTTTAAACTAAAGTCTGTCTTCTAATGGGTGATGTTACGGCAAGGTGCCAGAACAAATCACAAACCATAACAAATACAGAGGAGTTAACCTATTTACTTTTATGTGAACATAAACTATTTCACAGTAATCCGCGAATGAGTTTCACTTAGAAATAACAAAAGGAAAAAATGTCTCTCTGATCCCCCACCTTTCTGTTTTCTGAAACTCTTAAACGCTAACGGAGATTTTTTTCTTTGCTCTTAAATCTTAAATTTTCATAATCAAGTTAATTATCTCACTCTTTAAAAGTCAATTTGTGGGCTGGAAATATTCATATTTAAATATATGAACTACACACAAACATATTCAGGGACATAGATGTACTTTTTTATCTGATTCTGCTTAAAAGCTAGAATCATCAACAGCCGACTCGCACTTCATTACTCAGAACTCAGTCACTGCAGGAACACAGAGAAGTTCAAAGATACAACATGATTCTGAAGCCAAAACACACTAACTCCATCCTACTGGAAGGACACAGTCGTATCCCACTGAGACAATGGAGTTCGGGCGCAAGTTCAGGCAGGGCCCCGAGCCCCTCCCTGCTCTGCAGCTTCTCTCTGGCGCTCCCTGGAGCTGGGAATTTAACCACAAGCACTGCCTTGGGGAACAGTGTTAGCAGCTGAGAAACTGCAGAAACAAGCTGCTTCTCAGTGACTCCCAGATACTATCAGAATGCAAGAAAATAATTAAAATCCTAATTAAGTAGTTTCTCATCTGGCTCATTTGAAGAAGCTCCAAAATGGTCAGATTTAAGGCATGGTAAACAGCTGAAGTGTTAAATTTGCTTGCTAGTTAAAACCTTTGTCAGAGGTCAGGTCTTCCTAAGAAATGTAAAATGAAGAATTGAGGCAGAATCTGTGTAATTTCATCCCCAACAATTTTTCTTTTGTTACTTGTATCTCATTTTTCTTTTACTTGATGTTCTCTTTGGGCAAATGCTGATTCATAATCATTTTAAGCATAGTTTTATAGAAATAATTTTCATATTCATAAATAATATGCATAATATGGGAGATGGTTTGAAAAAAATTCTAAGAATATAATGAGGTTTTAAATACTAAATTGTCAAAGTTTTTCTAATTTTGGCATTTTTACTCATAAAATTACAAAGTTACATATATTACATGGCCTTGTATTTTATGCTAAAAGGCTTAAATACAAAACACATAAAATCTATTTACATTTATAAATGAAATTTAATTATGGCTTTGTACTTTGGAGGCTGATTTTCATACGGCCACCTTCTCTTGGTTTTATTTTAGTTCTTCCCTTTTATAGAACCAGTAAAGGGCAAACATCACTGTGTTTTCCAGAGATGTAGTTTCTTAGGAGATATTTGTTCAAATTATATTATAAAAATGCATCCAACAAATTTAAGCATATTAAATCACAACCTTTGATGTATGTGTGTGTACTATACAGATTACCCAGTAATGATCTGTTATGTTATTTTGAAAATGCTGTTTGGAAGTGAATGCACATAGCAATATTTAAAATTTTAAGTATCAGTAATATCATAATCAATGTTATATATATCCAGTCACATTTTTAAATAGGAACATGCGTCTCTTGTGATTCCCACCCTTTTTAGCTTTTGTCGCCCTGATCTTGCTGGTTTTGTCTATCATAGCTTCTGGGACTCCTCTGAGTCCCTCTCCTGAGCCTTCCCTCCTGTTCTTCCTCTCTTTCCAAACCTTCTGGTTAGAGAAGAAAGGAGTGCTTCAGAGTGCGAATCCCATCTGTGCCACTCACAGGCCATACGATATTGGGCAATTCATGTAATCGCTCACGCCTCTTTCCTCAACTGGAAAGTGGGGATATTAGCGCATACTTTTGGTTATTGAGAAGAGTGAATAAGTTAAGCACATAGTATATACTTTATAGTTGTTAGCTAATATTATTTCCATTATGTTATTGTTTCTGGAACCCTGTTCTGCAATAACTCCCTCCACCCCTACTTCCTTAGCCTTGTCTTAGCCTTTTCTCCTGACCTCAGCTGAAATTTAGGACAACTCAAATAATGCAGGTGAAGGTGGCTCTATCTTTCAAGTCTAGCTTACTCCAGTCTTAGGAAGACTTAACACCCCAGTCACTATCATCCAACCTAGTACTCTTGAACTATAAGCAAAAGTTCCTTCTTGTTTGAAGTTTCTATTTCCCTCCCTTCTACTATGTTCCCACATTTATGGAATTTTTGACACCTGGTAAATGATTTTTCTCTTTTCCCCATGTCATCATACTGGCTAATTTGTGTCCACGCAGAAGCCCATGCAACACTCCACCTTCCCTGTAACTGATATTCTCATTCTGATGACCGTCACCTTGTCAATACTTCATCTCCACCCTAGAATTTGTCATTCCCAGATCTGCTGTATCTCAGAAATCATACACCTGAATGTCGTAGTCTTTGACCATAAGGATGGTAGTGTGAGATGCCAAGGAGCAACTACTGTATCCAGACCGTAAATCAAGTTCTTGACCTTAGGCTGGGTTTCTTTGCTTGTCCATTTGCCTTCCCTACAAATTACATAGTAAGAGTTTAAAATCTTGTTCGACTGACTTATTGTTAGATGCCTTTTCCAATCCTACTGAGGTAAACTGGAAACTATTCTTTTTCTTCCTATGAGTGAAATTGGAAATAGAGGTTCATATTAAATACAGTTAATTTTTAGTAGCAGGGACTGTTATTCTACATGGACACAGGTGTAGGCAATGTTTTCCGAACAACAGGCTTACATTTTCATGGAAATAGTCTGACCTCCTTTATTCCCTCCAGCTGGAAGTGGACAGATCTGTTAGATTACTTGCAGATAATTCTTGTGGCTAGTCATGATTCTAGGAGCAGTGTAATTCCTTCCATGCAAGGAACTGCAACAAAGGAGATTATAGGCTTGGAGGCTGTTGTAACAGAATATTCTAGATTAAAGACTTAAAAGTCTGTTGTATATTGTAAAGTTATTAGACTGATGACATTTTGTTTTCAGAAACTGAATTCTAGAAGCTTTTCCTCATCTGCATTTTTGTTTCTTGTAATATATTTTATATTATAAAGTAAAACATGATTATTATATAAATATTATTTAAAAGGGAAATCAATAAGGAGAAATAACACCTATGATTCCACCTTCTATGTTAACAATATAAATGTGTTTCAGACCTTTTGCTAGGCACGTGCTACATTATAATACATGCAGATGTACATTTTTCTCTTCTATAGACAAGGAATCATCAATACTGTACATATTTTTAACCTTTTTTTCTACTTAATAATATATACATTTTGTGTTTTCCATGTTAGTAAGCATACTACTACAACATTGTTTTTAATGAGTGTGTTGTATTTCACTGAAGAGATGTAATAGACTTGTATCTATTTAATAAATACATATATCTATTTAACCAAACCACTGTTGAACAGTGAGCTTGTTTTAACAATGTTTAGGGAAGTCTTTCATACTTTTTTAACTATTTCCTTGGGTTAAACTCCTAAAAATGAATTCCTAGATAAAATTGTATATACTTTAAAATATTTTCATTTAAACACTACACAGATAATACACGCTAGTTTTAAAAATATGTCCAATTAGATAATATACAGATTCAGATGTATATTTGTCTAGTAATGCTAGCCATTTTAAGTATTGCTAGAGTACAACTTTGTAATGATATTTAATATTTTCCTTAGAATAATTTTTAGATGCCACATCGGTGTACCTCAGGGTACGCATTTCTGGAAAGCTCTGACTTGCACAGCCCAGTTGTCCTCAGGGAAGGGTGTATGCATCTTCCAGCCCTATATCAGAGTCCTCTTCTCTTCGCATAGAACATCAGATATTATAATTAAAAAAATCTTTGCCAATTTGGTAAGTAAGAAATTGTAACTCTTTTTTGTAACTTGCATTTTTGAATCATGGTGATATTAAATGCTTTAAAATTACTGGATTTATATAATTTTTTAAAAATTATCTGTTCATACATTTGGTTTCTTTTTTCATTGAGTCATGCTTCAGAGACTGGCTAGATCTTCAGCAAATCCATTTCACTTTCCTCCTAAGCACATCACTAAACTATGCTTTCCAAGTCCCATGCAGTTTCTATGGCTTCCTGACCAAATTCTAGCCCTGGCGGTAAGAAACCTCTATAGATCGCAAGTCCAGGACAGGTCTCACAAGGCTAAAATCAAATTGTTAGCAGTGCTGTGTTCTTCTCTGCAGACTTTGAGGAGAAGGAACCTATTTTCTTGCTCATTCAGGTCATTGGCAGAATTCATTACCTTGTGGTTGTAGGACAGAAGTCCCTCCCCCCATTTAATTAATTAATTAATTAATTAATTTTTTGCTGGTGAGAGGTGAGGGCTGTTTCTAACTTCTAGAGACCACCAACATTCCTTGCTTGTTTGTGGCCTTCTTTTGTCCACCTGCGAAGTCTGCACTGGGAGTCCCCCTCATGCAGCAAGTTCTCATGCTAAAAACATCTCTCTGTCTCCTGCTTCTACCTCCCTGTCCCACTTAAATGGTCCATATGGTTACACTAGGCCCACTTGGATGATCCAGGATAATTTTATTTTAAGGTCAACTGATTAACAACCTTAATTCTATTTTACAACCTTGGTTTCCTTTCTCTATGGAAGGTAATATATTCGTGGACATAATGTGAAGGGGTGAAGATAATGGGGGCAAAATACTGCCGATCACACATTCTTTCTCTCCCCTTCCAGAATATGATATTCAGGACAGACCTCATGTTTGTATTTGTGTCCCTTTTGCTTAGGGTTTTTGGATGAATACATGAAGAAAAATGTCATCACATAATTTGATTGAACTATACCAGTAAGCCTCTGATCTAAAATCATTGATTCAATGACCTGTTCCATGTTCCCTTGCATATCTCTGATAAATATTTGGCATAAACAAGTAAATAAAATCATATATCTTCCAAACGTACCATTAATCTTTTGTATAATGCCATCTTCATTTTTCAGGTTTTTCTCTGGACTTACTTTATTCTTTATAAGGCCTTGCATTTTCCTCCATGAGCCTTCTGTGCATGTGGAAAAGACCACCACCACCAAACGGGCACTGAGAGACAGGGCACTTCCCAGAGAACATCCCAAGTGGCCTTCCCAGGGATAAGGAGTCCCTTGGAAGCTAGGGCTGCAATGCCTGCACAGCGGGTCCTCATCGCAGAGCCAATCAGTCTCTTCTTCCTTTTAAAAAGAATGTACGTAGTAAAATATATATAACATAAAACTCGTCATTTCTCCAGTTTTTAAGTGGACAGTTCAGTGGCACTAATTATGTTCACACTGTTGGGCAGTCATCAATATCGCCTGTTTTCAAAGGTTTTTCATCGCCCGGCTCTCAAAACAATCTCTTTTTTAAAAAGCTCCATAGTTAACTAATGTTAATCTTCAACAATTTTCTGAAATTTTACCATCTCTACTTCTAAGAAAAACCACAGTTTTGTTATTAATGAAAATAATCAGATCAGTAATTTAAACACTGAGATAAAATTCTTTTATACATCTTTGGATTTCTCTGTACTCCAGATGATTTCTTTTGGTGTTAATTTCCTTAAATAAAAAAATAGCATTCTTTAGGCAAATATTTATAAAACAATATTTTTTGCTAAATAAACAAAACAGGAAACAATATCTATAAGAATTTTTAATTCTAAAACTAATGGTCAGAGTATTTTTTAAAAAGTCATTTGGTAGGTAGCTTTAGAACACATCTGCCTGGTAATGTTAACCACCATATGACCTCATTTGTTAAAGAATAAATTTCAATAAAACTGTTTTGTATTTACATGACATTTTATAGAGTTAAGTTAAAAATTGCCACAAAAATCTCATTGTATATAAGCCTGTCTTTCTCACATGGAGGCCCCATGATCTCCTCCAAAGAGATCTTTATTAAATGATAAAAAATGCTAATTGTACATTATTACTCTACATTAGCACCACAATTTCTAGTGCAAAACTAACTGGTGGTAGAATGATCGTGGTAATTACAAACAATTGAAACTAGAAAATTATGTCCTATCTAGTAATTTTAGAATTAGGTAGGAAGCATTTCTTCATTCATTCTTTCCCAGAGAAACTGAACTGCAAGTCTTTTTTAGATGTGTGCACTGCATCCACAGAAGGTAATGGACCAGGATCTTTGCGTTAATTGCAACTTGAGGAGTTGAGATGTTTCTTTCTGTTTTTATACTTTAGAGTGATGTATTATTATATTTATTTTGCTAGTTCTTGAAAGCAGATTAAATTTAAATAGGTTTCACTTTAAAAAGAAGGTTGATTTTTCCAACTAGTTTAAGAAAAACATTTTTTCCATATGTTTCTGGCATAGATTTGAAACCTAAAAGTCTTAAATTGTATTATTTTGTAACTTTTCTGTTATAAAGACTTTTTCTTGAGGTTCTATTTAGAAAAACATTGTCATTACAATTTTTCCCCGTTAAATTTCATTCTATGATTTTCTGCATATTATTGATTAAATTATCCCAGTTTTTAAAATTTAATTTTAAGGGAATCTTTGATGGCATTATTGTGATCATTCTAATCTAATTCAAACCAGGTGCAATGCAAAAAGTTTTAAGCATTACTATTTGCACTACAATTCTGATTAGTTTTAACACATTTAGTATATGAATTATGATACCCTTTGTAAAGGATTTTATGTGTTGTAAATCCTGATATGTTAAATATAAGGGGATTATAAATCCTATATAACATTACTACCAATATTTCTAAAATAATAAAAACACTATTTTGGGTTCAATAGTTTGCATACTTTACTATGGTAAAAAAATACCTGAGAGAAATTAGGTTTTTTTTTTACAAACAGATTTTGACCCCATATTCTAAATGGGTTATAAAATTTATTCTAGTGAGTTAAGTTCAATTATTTGTTACTCTGTGGTAGTATTTACATTAAATTTGTCTTATTAAATTGTGCTTTGGTTTTAGTTTACTTCCTGATGACTCTTGAAATAAGATATTAGTAGATTTATTTGAATGAATCTAATTGAAAGGTTGTGATTAAGAATGAAAGTGAAGGAGTATTTTTTTTAACATGTAGAATTTCTTAATGTTAAAATTTGCTTGGAAGGATGTGGCACTTCACATGGAACCTAGCAGAAGATTGTAAGTAGTCTGACCTGCAATGAAAATGCCCCAATTTATTTATCTGACTAAATAATATGGCCAGCATCATCCATGACAGTCACTCATCACAATGCACAATTCAAGGGTCCACAGAACTTTGGAATAGGTAAGTTTGATAAAAGTATTTTTTCCATCAACTATGCATCTACTAAATCGTGTTTTTCTCTCTATATTTTTTCTCTTGAAGGTAAGGATTTCTTGCAATAAAAATATCTTAGTCCAAGCACTTATTATACATAACCTTATCAATGAAAGATGAATAAGCTTAAGAGAAAATATAAAAACAATTTTTCTGATAAATACTAATGAAGATATCTTAATGAAACCACAAGGAGACTGGGAATTGAAATTATTAGGGTCGGGAGAGAATTTTAAGTCAGTGGCAGGAGAATGTGAAACTTATGCTCCACTAACAATAAAGGAACAGGATAGGGTGTTGGTACTCTTCTGCTTCCCACTGCTGTCTTGCTGCACTGATATTAACACTCGTGCACATTCTTTCATCCTTCCTTAATCTTTACCTGTTAATTGAAAAACAAGGTTTGATGCTTTAATATATTAAGGAATTTTAAACATGTTGTCTACTTCTGCCTCGTTCTCACTCTGTATTTGGGAAGATAATATCAAAACACGAAGAAGTGTCACAGAAATCTCTTTTCTTTTTAAATTCAACACTGTTGACAGCAATTAGATTTAAAACCGTTTTCAGGGAAACCTCAATATTGTGGAAAGTGGATCAGTAATCAATCAAATTCATTTGCTAGTTTGGGTTACATGATATTAACAGTATAAATATTAGTTATCCATAACAATGTATATACATCTATCTAGAAAAATATTTGGGCATATTGAACAATGAAAAGATGAAGAAACTTCTGGTTGTTTCTTAAAATAAGGAACAAGTACCATTTCACAACATATAAGGAGATGGAATCTTGTAGAATTAAAGAAAAGTCATTTTACACCAAATCTAGCTAACGTTTGAGATGTAAAGAGGCTTACTTTCTCCTCAGATGCCTCCTCAGACTCAGAGGATGGGATATAAATGGGGGTTTTGGTGGTGCGAGATGATGGATGAGGGTCTCCTCTGCTTGCCAGAGGATCTGCGACCAGCACAAAATCTGCTTGGTCTGGGTTAATTAATTGCAGGAACAGTTTATTCAGATGCAGGGCAAGCACCTTGGCTAAAATCTCAGCATCTGTGTTGATTAAAGATCTGAGGCTGAAGGAAGCACATAGTTGGGGGTCTTAGATGGGTCTGGAGCCATATGGACTTCTTTTAATGAGGGAGGGCTTCTGCGATCCAAGTCTCAAAGCTATGCTGTTCTAGTCAGCATTAATGGAGTGTCTCTTGTCCAGCACCAAGACATTTCACAATACTACTAGGGCAATGATTTTTCCTGGTTATTTGTTTTAATAATCTATTCAAGATTTCACCACCATTTTTCGTTTCTTACAGACCTAGTAATAAAAGAATAGGGCGCAAAATATTGCTGATGTTGTTTGAGTCCAGGGCAGATCCCGAACAGTAACCTATCTGTTTTGAATGTCATTGCCAGTGAAATGTCCACTAATCTATTATGACACTTTCAAGATGGGAGTTGTAGAATGTGTATTCTCTGAAAATTTATTTTTAGAATATTATGTCTATAATCAGTTTTTCTTGGCTTTGAGTTACGGTTTATTGTAGCTATGGAACTGGACAACAGGTTCAACTAAAAAGGGAAAAAATGAAAAAAATATAAGCTGCATCAATCAAACTAAACATCTTTAGGCTGCACAATATGTTGGGACATTCATACTTTGATAATATTATGGTTTAAATGCTTACAAGAACTGTTTGTAGACCTAAAGATTTTTAAGAATTATGAAGCTGTAGCACACAAGGATTTCAGCCAGACACAAGTTTAGATGCTCACTTAAGGACACAAAGCTTGGGTCCCAAGCCATATTTTATCTGAAGTGTGTTCTTCTCTCTACTCAGTTTGGTTTCTATAGATATTTGAATAAACTACTGACATTAGAATCTATTCATTAAGGTCATCACCTTGAGTCACTTCTTTATCTTGTAGTTTTATTTTTTAATTTTGGTATTATTAAATATGTATATATGAAGGCATATGCTGTTCAAGTAGATTTCTAAAATAATAATAAAGTAAGTATCCATTTCTCCCTCAAGAATTTCTTCTCAGTGCTACTCTTAATTGCGATCTCCTCCCACCCTTCCCAATGGTAACTGTAATACACATTTATATAACACTTTCTCTTCTTTTTAAGTTTCCCACCTATACATGTTTCTATACTATTTATAAATTGGGATCATAGTCTATGTTTTGTGCTGCATTTGTCTATGTTACTCCCTATTATGCCCCATGTGTATATATACATTTGTGGTCCATTCATTTTGACCTCTGTAGAGTAATCCATTGAAAGAACATACTATTATTTATCAATCCATTCCACCAATAAAGGACCTTGGATGGTTTCAATTTTAGCCCCAGAGAAAAGAGTTAATACAAACATGTCTTTTTGCACAAATGAGCAAGAATATCTCTAGATAGAGATCCAGGAATCTAATTACTAGATCATGAGGTATATACCAGGTTCAAAATGTCAAGGTTATATCTAATGGTTTTATAAAATAATTTTTACCAATTTTCATATTCAATAGCAGTGTATTAGAGCTTCTGAGGCTCCACACCTTTGCCAACACTCAATATGGTCATAATAGATACATAATTATAATCAGGTTGTTGTGATATCTTATATCACTATAATTTTAATTAGTATTTAACTAGTTACTCATAAGGACCAGCAGATTTTATTTTTTTAATTTTTAAAGATTTTATTTATTTATTTTTAGACAGAAGGGAAGGAAGGGAGAAAGAGAGGGAGAGAAACATCAATGTGTGGTTGCCTCTCATGTGGCCCCCACTGGGGATCTGGCCTGCAACCCAGGCATGTGCTCTGACTGGGAATCAAACCGGTGACCCTTTGGTTCGCAGCCTGCATTCAATCCACTGAGCTACACCAGCCAGGGCAGATCCAGCAGATTTTAATATGAATATTAGCCATTTGTCATCTTCTATGAAATGTCTTTGCCATTTTTCTATTGGATTATTGATACATATGTTTTATTTGTTATTTACTCTTTATATATTCTGTATACTCATCCTTTGTAAGTAAGGCAAATATCTTCTAGCTTGTGGCTTTCTTTTCACTGCCTCTATTGTGCCTAATAATGAATAGAAATGCTGAATATTTACAAATTTTTATTTTGAAATAATTATAGATTCACATAGAATTGTAAGAGATAATACAGAGATGTCCCATAAACCCTTCTCCCAGTTTCTCCTAAATGTAACACCTTGTACAACTATAGGACAATATTACAACCAGTGAACTGACCCCTGATACACCACTGACCTTTTTACTGTCTCCATAGTTTTGCCTTTTTCAGAATGTCATATAGTTGGAATTATGCAGTATAAATCCTTTCCAGATTGGCTTTTTCCACTTAATAATATGCATTTACAGCTCTCCATTTCTGTTTAGGCTTGATAGCTCACTTTTAAGTGCTAAATAGTATTCCATTACCTGGATGTACTATAGTTTATCCATTCACCTACTGAAGGACATCTTGGTTCCTTTCAAATTTGGGCAATTATAAATGAAGCCACTAAAAAAATATCTGTGTATGGGTTTTTTGTGTGGATACAATTTTTTCTGCTAATTTAGGTAAATACCAAGGTGTACAATTCTTGGATCATATGGTTAGAGTATATTTAGTTTTGTAATGAACTGACAAACTTTCTTCCAAAGTAGCCCTATCATTTTGCATTCTCATCAGCAATAAATGAGTTGTTTTTGCTCCACCAAATGACAGTATTTGGTGGTGTTGGTGTATGGGATTTTGGTTATTCTTATATGTGTACAGTGGCATCACATTGTTGTTTTAATTTGCATTTCTCTAATGACATATGATATTGATCTTTTTTGTAAGTTTATTTGCCACATGTATGTCTTTTTGGTGGTGTCTGTTCAGGTTCTTTGCCCATTTTTAAATTGGGTTGTTAGTTTTCTTATTGTTAACTTTTAAGAGTACTTTGTATATTCTGGATAATAATCCTTTATGTCTTTTGCAAATATTTTTCTTCCACTTTGTGACTTGTTTTCTCTATCTCTTAACAATGTGTTTTGCAGAGCAAAGTCTTTAATTTTAATGAAGTCCTGTTTATCAATTATTTCCTTCAGGTTTCTTGCCTTTGGTGTATCAAAAAATTCATCACTATATCAGAGGTCATCTCGATTTTCTTCCATGTTATTTTCTAGAAGTTTTATAGCTTGTGTTTTACATTTAGGTTTATGATCCATTTAGAATGGATTTTTAAAATTCTTGTTTATTCTATTACAGTTCACCCAATTTTCCCCCTTTGTCCTCCCCTGTGCTACTCAAACTCCCAGTCCCACAATCCATGAGTGGATTTTTTGAAGGTCCTAAAGTCTCCATCTAGATTAATTTTTTTTTGTTTGCTTTGTTTTGTTTTGTTTGCACACGGATGTCCAGTTGTTCCAGTACCATTCGCTGAAAAGACTGTCTTTTCCATTGTATTGCCTTTGTTCCTTCATCAAAGATTAGTTGATTATGTTTATGTGGGTTTATTTCTGGGATTGCTATTCTGTTCCATTTATCTTTCTATTTTTTTCACCAGTACCAAACTGTGTTGAATACCTTAGCTTAAGTTTGAAAGTTAGGTAGTGTTAAGTCCTCTCTGACTTTGCTCTTCTTCAATGTTGTGTTGGCTATTCTGAGTCTTTGCTCTCCAAGTAAATACTAGACTCAGTTTGTTGGTATCTACAAAATAACTTGCTGGACTTTGTACCCTGCTGTTTTGCCAAATTCAATGATTAGGTAAAGTAGTTTTTTGGTGGAGTCTATAGGATTTTCTGTGTACATTATCATGCCATCTGCAAACAATGACAGTTTTGCTTCCTCCTTTCCAATTTGGATGCCCTTTATTTCTTTTTCTTATCTGATTGCTGTGGCTAGGACTTCCAATACTATGTTGAATAGAAGTGGTAAAAGAGGACATCCTTGTTGTGTTCCAGATCTTAGTGGGAAAGCTTTTAGTTTTTGCCCTTTGAGTATGATGTTGGCTGTAGGTCTCTCATACATGGCTTTTATTATGTTGAGGAATGCTCCCTCTATTCCCACTTTGCTGAATGTTCTAATCATAAATGGGTTGTGCCTTATGAAATGCTTTTTCCACATCTATTGATAAGATCATGTGATTTTTGTCTTTCCTTTTGGTTATGTGATGTATTATGTCTATTGATTTGCGAATATGGTACCATCCTTGCATCCCTGGGATAAATCCCACTCGATCATGGCGTATGATCTCTTTAATGTATTTCTGGATAGGGTTTGCCAATATTTTGTTGAGGATTTTAGCATCTTGAACAGCAATTAAATAAAAAAAAAAGAAAGAAAAAATAACTTGCTGGGATTTTGATTTGGATTCATTGTAATTTTTAAATTTACATTGATGACTAAAACTGTTGAGCATCTTTTTATGTGTTTATTTCCATTTGCATTTCTCTTTGGTGAAGTATGTTCAAATAGTTGGCTTATTTTTTAATTTAAGTTACTTGTTTTATTTTTGTTGAGTTTAGAGAATTTGTTATCTTACTGTCTTGAAATCTTTTGTTGGATATGTGATTTGCAAAGTTTTCTTAGTCTGTAGCTTGTCTTTTCATTCTTTTAGTAGAGTGTTTCACAAGCAAACGTTTTTAATTTTGATGAAGTTTTATTTCTCAAATATTTCTTAATGAATCATATCAGAAAACTCTTTTCCTCATTCAAACTCACAATAATATTTTTTCTATTGCTTTCCAAAAAATTTGTTATATTTTACATTTAAGTCAATGATATATTTTTCAGTTAATTTTTCTGTAGGTATGAGGTATTGGTAAAGGTTCTTTCTTTGACATATATATATTCAGTTTTTCAACAATGAGCTACATTTATTGAAAAGACTATTCTTTTTGCATTAATTTTACTTTTCACCTTTGTCAAAATCAATTGATCGTATTTATATTGATCTATTTCTGGATACCTTTTGTGTTCCTCTGATCATCTGCCTATCCTTTCACTATTACAATTTAGTCTTCGTTACATTTTAGATTAAAGTAGGGTATTGTGTCTTTCATCTTTATTTTAATTTTTCATAACTGCTTTGTTAATTTTAATTTCTTTGCTTTTCATATAAATTTTAAAATTAGCTTATTTATATCTATAAAAATCTTGCTGGGCTTTTCACTGGGATTGTGTTAAACATATAGAAAAGTTTAGGAAGGAATTATTTACAACTTAACACCATTGACTCTTTTAAATCATGAGCGTGGTATTTTTATGAGTTCATTCAGGTATTTGAATTCTTCGATCGATATTTTTGTCGTCCTTAGTATGAAGATCTTATACATTTTTCTTAAGATTCTTACATATGAATTTAGTTTTTAGCATTTTTAATGATACAGTATTAAAATTTATTGGCTAACTGCCTATTGATTCTATATACATACATAATTCCTTATTGTAAGTTGACATATATTTTTGTATATCTGACCTTGTATCTAGTGACCTTGGTAACTCAGGAGAGTTTTTGTAGGTTCTTTGACATTTTCTATATAGACAGACAAATTATTATCTTTATCATTCTTTCATTCTACTTGTTGAGGTTTCAGTTTACTCTTCTTTTTCTTGCTTCTTAAGACAGAAACTTAGACTTTATTTGATATCTTTATTCCTTAATAACATGGGAATTTAATGGCATAAATTTCACTTCAAGTTATGTATTGGTGCATCCCACAAACTTTGTTTTCTTATTTTTTAAAATCATTTTTATTGTTATTCTATTACAGTTCCAATTTCCCCGCCTCTGACCTCCTCTGTGCATCCCACCCCCCACCCCCACAGTCAACTCCCACACTGTTGTCAATGTCCATAGGTCATTCATTCATGTTCTTTGTCCAGTCCTTTCCCCTTCTTTCCACCATTATCCCTTCACCCTTCCCTTGTTCACTTTCAGTTTGTTCCATGTTTCCATGCCTGTGGTTCTATTTTGTTCCTTAGTTTATTGTTTGTTAGATTCCTCTTACAGGTGAAATCATATGGTGTTTGTCTTTCACTGGCTGGCTTATTTCACTTACCATAACATTATCCAGAATGACCATAACTAATAAATCAACAAAAAACAAGTCCTGATGAGGATGTGGAGAAAGGGAACCCTAGTGCACTGTTGGTGGGAATGCAGACTGGTACAGCCACTGTGGAAACCAGTATGGAATTTCCTCATAACACTAAAAGTAGAAGTGCCTTTTGACCCAGTGATTCTGCTGCTGGGAATATACCCTAAGAATCCTGAGTGACCAATTCAAAAGAACTTATGCACCCCTATGTTCATAGTAGCACTATTTACAAAAACCAAGTGGAAACTAAATGAGTGGATCAAAAAACCATGGTATATTTACAGAATGGAATACTACACAACAGAAAGAAGGAACTCCTACCTTTTTCAACAGCAAGATACTTTATTTTATTTTTAATTGTTATTAATTTTAACACATTTTCTAGTATTCTTGAGACCTCCTCTCAGAGCAATGAATTGTTTAGAAATGTGTTATGTAATTCCCAAGTATTTGTGGATTTTCCAAATATCTGTTACTGGCTTTTAGTTTAACTTCACTATGATTAGAGAACATACTTTCTTTGTTTTTATTTCCTTTAAATTTGTTAAAGTTTGTTTCATGACACAAGATACAGTCTATTTATAATGTTTCATATTCACTTGAAAAGAATGTTTGTTCAGTTGTTATTGGGTCAAATGGTCTACAATTTCCAATTAAGTCAGTTTGGTTGTTGGTGGTTTTTCAGGTATTATCTGTACTTACTGATTTCAGTCTTGTCATTCTGTGGATTACTAAGAAAGGAATGTTGAAATCTCCAACTTTATAAGTGGATATTTCTATTTTTACTCTCAGTTCTATCATTTTTTGCTTGATCTTTTGAAGATCTTTTGAAAGGTGCATATATATAAAGGATAGCTAGGTATTCTTGGTGGATTAACCCCTTTATTATTACTATGTAATGTCCCTTCTTATCATTTTCCTTCTTCAGAATTTTATTTTTTCTAGAGTGACACCTGCAAGATGGTAGAATAGGAGTCATAGAACATCAATTTTCACAGTTACCCAGGGATGAGAGTATCTTTGAGAGTCTAGAATTCTAGTGGAAAACTTCTAGCACACCAAAAATCCAAGAGTAGACACATTAAAAGAGGTAAAAGAAAGTGTTACTTTGCCTTCATCACTCCTCCTCCCAGGCAGTGTGGTTTAGTACCTAGAGAAAATCTGGCAGCCCATGATTTCTCCCACAGGGAAAGTGAGAGTGTATGAGTATCAGTTTCCCCATTTGTGCAGGACACTACACAAGAGGCCTACTTCTTGCCTGCTTTACCTGTTTTATTCAGGTAATCTGCAAGATTGAGGACTGGGAAAAACTAAGAGCAAAGTAGTTAGGGATCAGAACTCATCAAAATGACACTACTAGCCACTTCACAATTCTTTCTACTAACCAAATCACTCCAGGAAGCTCATCTGCTAGCCATGAGATGGGGACATCTCACCGGCAAATCCCTCCAACTGGCCCACAGGCACCTCCACCACTCTGTGTGCCTCACCCAGAACCTCCACCTCTCTTCTCCTCTCCCTGTGTCTGGCTCTCATCATGGGCTCCCAGGGATAGTAAAAGGAAGGCGACTAGCAAGCAAGTGCTGAAAGCCAGCCTGGCTGGGGATTGGGAGAAGGCTCACAAACTTGAGCATTTCTGAATATTGCTCTAGGGAAAACAAACAGGAAGCTCAAAGTACCTGTCCTGGCTTTGGAGGACTTAAAGAAGGCATACAACCTTAAGAATTCCCATCCCACACCTACCATAGGGAACAAAAAGTATGAAGCAGGCACATCAATAGAAAAAGTCTGAGAAAGCCTCGGAATACCTGGGTGGATTGACAAGTGAAGGTATCTCTCTCTCCCAAAGCCATTCATTAAGACAAATCCATAGACATCAATGCCAGACTTCCAAGAACCATGACTTCACAAAAGGATTGCATTGTTTTTCCAGTAAATGACAACAAAGAAAGAGAGACTTATGAATTGCCAACAAATTGCTCTGACGAAGCTTAGTGAGCTGCAAGAGAACAGAGATAGACAACTCAGTGAAATCAGGAAAACATATGAACAAAATGAGAGGTTTAACAGAAAGCTGTAGATCATAAAAAAGAATAAAAATAAATTATGAGGCTGAAGAATACAAGGAACATAATGAAAAAAATGCCGTAGAAAGCTTCAACAACAGATGTTAAGGGTAAAAGAAAGAATCTGTGAACTTTAACACCAGTCATTTGAAATTATCCAGTAAGCATGTGCCGATACCACAGAAATACATACTATCATAAGAAAATACTATAAAAAATTGTATGCCAAATTGGATAATTTAGAAGAAATAGGTAAATTCCTAGAAACATACAACCCACCAATGCTGAATCATGAAGAAATAGAAAATATGAATAAGCCAATTATATGTAAGGAGATTAAATCAGTAATCAAAACCTCTCAATAAAAAAAAAGCCCAGATGCAAATGGATTTACTGGTGAATTCTACCAAATAATTATACAAGAAGGGAACACTTCCAAACTTATTTTACAAGTTCAGCATTACCCTGATACTAAAACCAGGCAAGGACACTACAAAAAAAGAAAAGTATAGAACAATATCTCTGATAAACACAGACAAAAAAAAAACAACAAAATACCAACAAACTGAATTCAATAATACATTAAAAGCATCATATACCATGATGTCGAATTTACCTCTGGAATGCAAAGATGATTCAACACACACATCAATAATGCATTATACCACATTAACAAAATGAAGGATAGCAATCATATGACCACCTCAATAGATGCGAAAAGCATCACACAATATTTAACACATTTTCATTATAATAAACATTCAAAAAATAAGGAATGTATTTCAGCATGATAAAGAGCATATATGAGAAGCCACAGCTAACATCATGTTCAATAATGAAATATTTGTCCCAAAGAAGTAGTACCCAAAGAGGAACACACCAAGGCACATCATAATTACATTAGCCAAGATTAAAAATAAGGAGAGACTCTTAAAAGCAGCAAGAGTAAAGAAGACAGTTACCTACAGAGGAGTTCCCATAAGACTGTTAGCTGATTTCTCAAAAGAGACCTTACAGGCAAAAAGAGGTTGGAAAGAAGTATTCCAGGTCATGAAAGGCAAGGACATAAATCTAAGATTACTCTATCCAGCAAAGCTATCATTTAGAATGGAAGGGTAAATAAAGTGCTTCCCAGATAAGGTCAAGATAAAGGAGTTCATCATCACCAAGCTATTATTATATGAAATGTTAAAGGGACTTATCTAAAAAAAAGATAAAAAATATGAACAGCAAAATGACAGTAAACTCACAGTGATTAACAACTAAACCTAAAACAAAAACACAATAAGCAAACAACTAGAACAGGAACAGAATCACAGAAATGGAGATCACATGGAGGGTTATCAGTGGGGTGGTTGGAGGGGGAGAGCAGGGAAAAGGTACAGGGAATAAGTAGCATAGATGGTAGGTAGAAAATAGACAGGGGGAGGTTAAGAATAGTATAGGGAATGTAGAAGCCAAAGAACTTACATGTATGACTCATGGACATGAACTGAATGGGGGGAATGTGGGTGGGAGGGTGTGTGCAGGGCAGAGGGGAATAAAGGGGAGAAGGAATGGGACAACTGTAATAGCATAATCAATAGAAAAAAAGATAAAATGGCAAAAAAAAATGAAATGCTGAAAACTTTTTCTCTAAGTTTAAGACCACGACATTCCTGCCTCTTCTATTCAGCACAATATTGGATGACCTAGCCAGGGCAATTAGGCAAGAAAAACAAATAAAAGCCATCCAAAAAGAAAGAAGTAAAATTGTCCTTGTTTGCAGATGACATGGTCTTATAAATAGAAAATTCTGAAGACTCTACCCAAAATCTTAAAAGTGATAAATTAGTTTAATAAAGTAACAGGATACAAAATCAACATACAAAATTTAGTCGTGTTTTCTACACTAAAAAAAAAAAAAAAAACTATCTGAAAAAGAAAGTAAGAAAATAGTCCCATTTACAATAGCATAAACATCAATAAAGTACTTAGGAATTTATCCACGGAAATGAAAGACCCATACACTTAAAACTATGACATTAGTGATGGAAATTGAAGAAGACACAAATATAAATGAAAAGATATTCTGTGCTTATGGATTGCAAGAATTATGTTGTTAAAATGTCAAAGCCACCCAAAGTAATATACAGATTCAAAGCACTCACAATCAAAATCCAGTAGTATTTTTCAGAGAAATAGAAAAAACAATCATAAAATTTGTATGAAACCAGAAAAAATCCTGAGTAGCCAAAATAATCCTGAGCAAGAACAAAGCTGTAAGCAGCATGCTGCCTAATTTCAAACTATATTACAAAGCAATAGAAATCAAAACAGTATGCACTGGCATAAAAACAGATACATAGACTAATGAAACAGAATAAGGATTCTGGAAATAAACCCACACACTTATGGCCAACTACTCTTTGATAAAGGTATCAAGAACACTCAACTGGGAAAGAATAGTCTCTTCAGTAAATAATGTGGGGAAAAGTGTATATACACATGGAAATGAATGAAAGTGGACTCCTCACCAAAATTAACTCATAATGGATTAAAGACTTAAATATAACACCTAAGACTAACAAAACTCTTAGAAAAAGAGAGGGAAAATCCTCCTTGACACTGGGCAACAAAAGCAAAAAATAAATAAGTGGGGCTACATCAAACTAATAATCTTCTGCACAGCAAAGGAAACAGTCAACATGTTGGTACAAACTTTCACTTATAAGATCAATAAGTTTTGAGGCTCTAATGTACAGCTTGATGAATATGGTAACTACTATATTGTATGCTTGAAATTTTTTAAAAGAATAGATATTAAGGATTCTTAGCACTTACACCCAAAGGGTAACTATGTGAGGTGATGGGCATGTTAATTAGCTTAATTGTGGTAAATAATTCACAATGTATATCAAATTGTACAGTTTAAAGATATATGATTTGATTTCTTGTCAATTATACCTCAGTAAAGCTGGGAGGGGGAAAATTATCCTTTTTTGGATTTTAATATGACCATTCCAGCTTTATTTTGGTTAGTGATTGAATAAGTATATCTTTTTCCTCCATTTAACACAGCCTATCAATGTGTTTTTATATCCAATGGATTTCTTATAAGAATCTAATGTTCTTCGATTATCTTGAGCAGCATCCACCTGTTGACTGAATTTAGTCATGTGACAATACCTGCTTTCTGTGTATTTTAGCCTTTTAGCTGGATGCATTGCCTGAACACACAAATACACACACACACGTATATATACACACACACATTTGTGTACAATCAGGTTTTGTTTCTAAAGAAAAAGTGACAGTGGATATTCGAATATGCAACTAGCTATCTCTGCTTTGATATCTTGGGTATTTGTAGCTATCTTTACCTTTACATTAAGAACATATTAAACACTTTTTCTGTGCAGAAAAATTAAATAACTTATTTGATCATTTTATGTAATATTGTTATTCTCCTTGTTCAAGTTATTTAATATACATTGAATTAAAAAAAATCATTCCTGAGAAAGCATAGAGGGATACTTGTGTCTCTGTTTAACAAGTTTACTTTGTCAAGAGGATTTAAGTTTCAAATTTCTTAGCAATCATCTTGTTTTCAGCAACGTATAAACTGTTTCTGTTTTAAGAATGCATTTTTCTTCAAAACAAAGTCAGACATTGGAGCATTAACCAGCCTAAGTGCCTCTCATGAGGTTTAAGCCCATGTCCTACGGGCAAACTCTCATCCCAGGTGGACACAGTGTGAATGAAGGCTTGTGGGAAGAGCAGCCAGTGTGTAAGGGACACTGCTGTGGGGAGTAATCAGGTTGCATGTGGCATTTTACTAGTGGCATTCCCGTTCCCTGTTGAACACAAACTATTTTAATAAACATTTTTAAACCCAAAGGATAAAAATACTCTTTTAATAAAACATGCTGCTATCCCAATGCATGTATGCTGCATTTACATTTAGAATGTATCTTACTGAATTCAATGATGTGAAATAAAAAGCAGAGAATCTAGAAATTATGTGTCAACATTTGTGATATTTTTCCTTCTATTTAGTTTTATCCCTCTAGGTTGAAGCACCTAAAACAGAAAATTATCGATGTATTCAGAGGAAAGTACTTAGCTGGACAATAGAACATATTATTATAAAAAATTTGCCATTACTATTCACCTTATTTTTACCTTAGTCCCCTTTTCTGTGTTTACTGTGATTGTGTATTAAGTTATACCTGAAAATTGATTTAATTTCCCCAAATTTGAAAATCAATTTTAAAGTCCATTAATTTTTGAAATGATCCATTGTCCTGTTGTTCTACTTGTACATTTCATTTAATATGATTTTTAAATGTTTCCCTAGTTTTATAAAATATGTCATACATTTTCATATCAAAAAGTTACTTCCTAACATACATTCATATATCTTAAACATAAATATAGTTCTTAAAAGTAAAGAAAAATGTTTGGCTAACAATACAGATTTACATATTACCTAAACCTGCTCTAAATACTTATAAATAAGAATTAAGTATGTGGATTTGGAGGGAGAAAAATTCACTATCAGATGGCAAAAAATAAATTTAAAACACTCATTTCTCAGACTCACAGATTATTACCAAAATCAGCATATATAAACAAATCCTTGTTTCCATTTTAAACTATAACATTTTAAATATTTCTTTATTTATAGAGAGAAAATTCACAAAATTAAGATAGAGCATGTGGATCTTTACACTGCTGTAAAGATGTGGAATGATTATTTAAAGGTGAGTGTGATGCTTAAAACTGCATAATCTAGAATGAGAGATAAGTAAAAAGGTAAGTGGTTGACAGAGGACCACTTACAGCCAACGCTTCAGCCTACTAATATTATTTTCAGTTAATAAATTTCAGACAGAAGCAGAAATTTTTAATTTAGGGCATAGACACAAATCAATGGCACAAAACAAACATCATATAGAACAATTATTGAGTGCCATAAGCAAGCAAAAAGGTTTATGGGTCTCAGAATTGACTCTGACTTAAATAAAAAAACACAGGAGGATATACAAAAGGAAGGTCAAGGAGAATATGATTCCAGCACAATGATTATAAAAGGCCAGCTTTTAAGTAATTGCCATATCAAGAAGCAAATTAAATTTAAATTAATTTAAAGCATTTTTGCCAAGGTAATTAGTATTTTCCTTAGCATAAAAAAAAATGCCTGGAAAGACTACCTCTTACACACTATTCATTATTCTATTTGCATTAGCCAATGATTACAAGAGGGCAGAATTTTACCCAACATGTTAAAGTTGTCCCCCTAAAATTAAATAAGGATGCTATTAAGGATGTGCTTCTGGAAAATGCCAAAGCCAAGAATGTCTAGACATCTGAAATATCACATAGCTTTCTGTAATTTTGCATGTGTACAGCAGAGGGCACTAACATAATTACAATAGTTGGACCTGAAGGGAGTAATCATCTATGATTCTGGGGCTCACCGGAAGTAGTAAGATAGAAAGTTTTGCTCATCTTCATCAATGAATAGATTCCTCCTGTAAATAGGGAAATTCTTTGCATGAAATTTACTTAATTTTTATAGCTAAAGAGCCATAATAATAGAAAGTTAATGTTGATTATTCCCTAAGAAATAAGCAACACAATCAGTGATCTTTGAGCATCCTAAACCAGCTTCCTCAGAAAAACAGTAACACTCTATCAACCTTCCCCAACTTCCTCTTGCTCTCACATAGCTATACTCACCTAACTATGTCTTCTCCCAAAACACTATCCCAGGAATCTAAAAGCAGAAAAACTTTTGGTATGTGGGTAGCTTTTTACAATACAGTTGAAGCATTGTCTGATCATAATCATCTCTACAAGGTGATGGAAACTTTGAGGCAAGTGGAAAGACCAACAATTAGCTGTTGTGAAACAATGGAAAGTTAACTGAAGTCGCACTCAAGTATGTTGTTTCATCATAAAGAGGGAGAGCAGATGGTCAGTTTTGTGGTCTTCATTTTCTATATAAAATTAATAGAATAATTTCTTCCCCTACCGAAGTAGAAAATATGATGTCTTAGGAAGGGTAGAAAAAATGGAATAGCAGTAAAACGAGGAACTGGCTAGGTAAGCCATGCCTTTGCACTCAGAACTATCTCTGCTTTTGTTGTTTATTTAGAGTTGAAAAAGTGGAGCCCAAATCACGCGATAGTGTCTATTAGAAGCACTGTGAGTAAAACTGATTTGACTGTGTATGTTTGATACCTTTGGTTGCCAACTGTGGCAGATACTTCAGGCTGTCTTACTAAGAGTATCTCGCTTTCCACTTTTCCCGTATTCTCTATTAAGGGAATTCTGATTTTTGTTTGGGGTGATAATGGGCTCAGTTAAAACCTCTCTTCTGCCCTGGCTGGTGTGGCTCAGTGAATTGAGTGCTGGTTCAATCCCCAGTCAGGGCATATGCCTGGGTTGTGGGCCAGGTCCCCAGTAGGGGGCATACGAGAGGCAACCATACATTAATGTTTCTCTCTCTCTCTTTCTCCCTCCCTTCCCCCTCTCTAAAAATAAATAAACAAAATTAAAATTAAAAACCCCCTCTTTTTCCTAAAGTAGCCAGGTGAAAAGAGTCTCACACCCGAGTTGTAAGTGAAACTCTACTAGGAAGTTTTGGAAAATGTTTTGCTTTCATGATGTAGGTTCATCTTCTTTCTCTTCCTTTCTTTTTCCACCCAGGCATGGGGATATAATCCCAGAAGTTTTAACAACTATCTTGTTTTCATGACGGTAAAAGTCACTTGCCAGTTCAAAAGAATAGGAATTTAGAAAAAAGCTAGTGTCACTGATGATGTTGAGCACTATTTATTCCCCAAGTCCAGGTTTCTTGTTAGATATGAAAGTAAATACGTGTATTTTAAAGTTACTAATAGGCATGGGCATACATCATCGGGGAAGGGCAAAAATTGCAGAGGGAAGGAACAGAAATCCCAAAGATTAGAAGTAGTGGGTATGTTGGTGTAAGGTAAGGGTGGGAAATAAGTGGTTCGTTCTGGTTCAAGCATAGAGTATATAAGAGTAAGTAGAGGGGAATATTTTTAAAATTCAGTTTAAGCTAGATTGTCAAAGACTTGATGTGCTAGGTTAAAAAAAATGAGATTTTTGTTATGAAGGCAAAAAAGAACCACTGAAAGTTTCTGAGTAATGGAATGAGTGCCATGCTGAGAGCTATGCATCAGTCAAGGACTTGCTCTATTAATGCCATTGAGTGAGTCTTAGTATGAGACTTTTATTCATCTAGGTTAGAATAAATGAAGGCCTGAACCATGGCAGGGACAGTAGGAATAGATGGAAAGAGTGAATAGTGGGAGATATTTTCAAGGCAAAAGAGGCAGGTGCTGATGTGTGGAGTAAATGCAGGTGGTTTGGGAGAGGGAGCTTGTCTATGTTGGACTTCCACATTTTTATGATAGCATGAATGGAAAACTCATGGGCTGGCTAGGAACCAGGGTTTCTTTCTTTTGAAATCAAATGGAAAAGGGATATTGCAGATTGAGATTTCTTTCTAAAGTTTAAAACACTGATGATGTACTGTATCTTTTTTTCCTCCTGATTTCAAAATTTCCTTGTTCAAGATTTTAATGAAGTGAATCCTTTTAAACGAAGGCTCCACGAGGTTCACTGCTATTTTTCCAGAACCTAGAAAAGTGATTGGCAAATAGTGGGCCTTCAAATAGTATTTTGTTGAATATACGAGTGAATGAAGTATTCATTATCTTTGGAAACTTTTAGAAACACAGGTAAAAAAATAATATCATGTATTCTTAGGCCTGAAAATAACTTTAAAAATTGTCTGGTCTAGTCACCTCATTTTAAAGAGAAAGAATTTGAAGTTATGGTGTACAGATATTGTGATTTTGGATATGTACATGTATTATATTTCTGGAAACAATAAATGAAAAAGAGAAAATAATCAATACTTATGTGCAAATTCTGTTTAGGATGATATTTTTAAAAAGAAATATTTTATTTATTTATTTTTAGAGATAGAGGAAGAGAGGGAAAAGAGAGGGAGAGAAAGATTGTTGTATGAGAAAAACATTAATCAGTTGCCTCTTGCACATGCCTCAACGGGGGACCTGGCCCACAACTCAGGCATGTGCCCTGACCAGGAATTGAACCTGCAACCCTTCACTTTGTGGTACAATGCTCAGCCAAGTGATCTGTGCTGGTCATGGCACAGGATGATCTTTAAATAAAAATGTAAGCACTTATTGGCTTTTTTATTCTCAGTACTGTTTAAGATGTGTTAAAAATTTTAAGAAGGCTGAGACCTGATTCTTTTTTTTATTGTTGTTCAAGTACAGTTGTCTCCAATTTCCCCCCACCACTCTCCCCTGACCACTGACCCCCACCTCCCACCATCAATACTACCCCACCTTGGCTTTGTCCATGGGTCCTTCATACTTGTTACTTGAAGACCCTTCCCCTTCTTTCCCCTGTTACTCCCCTCCCCCGTCCCTTCTGGTTACGGTCAGTTAGTTCTTTTTTTTCAGTATCTCTGATTGTATTTTGCTTGCTTGTTTGTTTTGTTGGTTAGGTTCCACTTATAAGTGAGATCATAATGTTATTTGTCCTTCACCTCTTGGCTTATTTCACTTAGCATAATGCTCTCCAGTTACATCCATGCTGTTGCAAAGGGTAGAAGCTCCTTCTTTCTTTCTGCCCTGTAGTATTCCATTGTGTAAATGTACCATAGTTTTTTTTTATTCACTCATTTACTGCTGGGCACCTAGGTTGCTTCCAGCACTTGGCTATCGTAAATTGTGCTGCTATGAACACTGGGGTGCATAGGCTCTTTTGAATTGGTATTTCAGGATTCTTAGGGTATAATCCCAGAAGTGGAATTGCTGGGTCAAATGGCAGTTCCATTTTTAGTTTTCTGAGGAAATTCCATACTGTTTTCCACAGTAGCTGCACCAGTCTGCTTTCCCACAAACAGTGCATTAGGGTTCCCTTTTCTCCACAGCCTCGCCAGTACTTGTTTGTTGATTTGGTTATGATGGCCATTCTGACTGGTGTGAAGTGGTATCTCACTGTGGTTTTAATTTGCATCTCTCTGATGGCTAGTGATGCTAGCATCCTTTATATGTCTGTAAGTCCTATGTATGTCCTCCTTGGAGAAGTGTCTGTTCAGGTCGCTTGCCTATTTTTTAATTGGATTGTTTGTTTTAGTATAGTGGAGTCCTGTGAGTTCTTTATATATTTTGGAGATCAAACCCTTGTCTGAGTTATCATTGGCATATACATTTCCCCATAGGGCTGGTTCCTTTTTCATTTTGTTGATATTTTCTTTAGCTGTGCAGTAGATTTTTATTTTGATGAAGTCAGATTTGTTTATTCTTTCCATTATGTCCCTTGCTCTAGGGGACATATTGGTGAAAATATTGCTGCATGGAATATTTGAGGTTTTACTGCCTATGTTCTCCTCTAGGACTTTTAAGGTGTTGTGACTTATATTTAATCTTTTATCCATCTTAAGTTTAATTTTGCATATGGTGAAAGTAGGTGGTAGCATTTCATTTTTTTGCACGTAGCTGCCCAGCTCTCCTAACACCATTTGTTGAAGAGGCTATTTTTATTCCATTTCATGATTCTTCCCCCTTTGTCAAATATTAATTGACCATAGAGGCATGAGTTTATTTCTGGGCTCTCTATTCTGTTCCATTGGTCCATGTGTCTGTTCTTATGCCAGTACCAGACTGTTTTGGTTACACTGGCCTTGTAATACAGTTTGGTATGAGATATTGTGATCCCTCCTACTTTGCTCTTCTTTCTTAAAATTGCTGTGGCTCTTCGGGGTCATCTATTGTTCCATATAA